>QEPC01012168.1:3291672-3305401 GCA_003113815.1 Sphenodon punctatus | reverse complement strand
TCTCCCACACACACCCAGCCAGGGATGTGTGGTCCGTGGGGCAGTTGTAGAGGTGCAAATGGTGGCCAAGACTCTGTCTGCTCTTTCCCGGTATCCGAGGAAGGCTCAAAGCCAACGGCGAGCATGGAGCACTGAGGGACTCAGAGTCCCCCACTCCCTACAGCTCCGACATCACCTCCCCAGCTCATGCGCTTCCCCAAATCCACGACCCCTAGTCCATGTCCCTAGACCCCTAGTCCATGTCTATTTCCCCGGCCCATGCGCTTCCCCGACCACCAGTAGTCCATGTGCTCCGTCGCCGGCGGTTTTTAGGCTTTTAGGCTCCTTCCGCGGTTATACCGGCGGAAGGCATCAACACACAGAGCAAGGAGGGAGTGGGACGCTACACATGAGGCAAGGGAGGGAGTGCTGTTGGGTGTACCTAGTGTACTGTACTACGTGACCCGAAACACCAGTGGCAGCCAACACAGAGGAGTGGGAGACTGGAGAGGTGATTGTGCGCCGCCCTGAACAGGCGAGGGGTACAAGGATGACAGACAGTGGTGCTGTCAGTGCTGACTGAGCCCGCAGCTGCCTCCTCCTTGTTCTCTCATATCTCCCCTTATATCACTCCCGCCTGGCTCCATCACGACACGTCACGGACCCCCGGTGCGCCACACACTTTTACCAACAAAGCGTGTTGGTTAAACACTTTGTTGGTAACGTGTTTTAAAAGTGTTGGTAACACTTTTATCAACCACACATTTACCTACAACTGGCAAAGGCTTCTGCGATTTTAAGAACTCATGGACTTCGTTCACACAGCACATGAGCAGTGAGACGAGCATACTTCATTAATTCAAATTCAAAATGACTCGGTCAGCCTGCCAATATACAGGTCATTTTAAACTCAAACCAGGGGTTTTGTTCAACGACGGTCATTTTAAACTGTAACCAGGAGTTTGGTTCCAAAAACTTTACTTTTTGGAGATCAATTTACATTTACATACAATATCAATTTGCCGTATAATAAAAACACCATGCATGTATTTAGAAGAAGCAGGAGCAGTTACTGCGGTACAACAGAGCAGTACACACACACACACACACACACACAGCACCAGCAGTCAGTGTCAGCGTGACCGTTCACAGTCACACAGACACACACAGTGACAGCACAGCACAGCGGCGCAGCAGCAACCTAGTGATATTATTAGCTAGCTATAGCGGCAACTCCACTCCCTTCACGGAACCACGATAGACGCTCATCATGCCTGACCTGTCTCTCATATATATGAAATTGGCAGAACACGGTAAAAGGCCGCTGATTAACAATCAGCAAATCGGTCAAACACATACATGCCGCAGATGCGGTTTCTTGTGGAGGAACGATTGCAGAATCACGGGGTACCGCGCAGAATTATGCGAGGCGCAACATGGGATGCCGAGGTTGAGGAATGGAATTGCGGTGCGGTAACAGCTGCTGCCGCAACAGCCCTAGACCAGACTGGTTCAGGACCTTCCCATTACTCAGCGGCACCACGAGGTAGGCAAGCAAGGAACCAGGGGGAACCCCGGACCCAGGGCGGTCCTGATTCCACACACCCTCCACAGCACTGTGGGGGTGGGGGTGGTGGAGACGTGGGAATGGGGATCCCGTGGGTCCAGAATGGTGAGTTGGCCAGGGACGCAGGCGGGGGGAGTGGCTAGGCCATCCCCTGTACAAAAGACACCACAGTACCTGTGGTGGAATGGGGGGTGGGTGCAGGTGGCAACCCCAATCATTCAGGGGCTGGCTTCCCAGTCTGGAGGGCTGTATGGACAAGGGGATGGAGGGATAGTACCCCTCCCGAGGCAGGCAACATCGCAGCAGACCCTCCAAGTGTGGGCTCAGCCGCACCCATCAGGGTGCACAGAAGGAGGCGGGATTCCGGCAGGTGGCGCCAATTGGGGGAGGGTATGCGGACCTCTCTGATCCAATTGGTGAGCACCTCTTGCCTGCCACTAGGAGAAGATATAGAGGGCAGAGTACGTGGATCTCTTCGCCCTCCTCTTCAGTGATCCGATAGCGGATCCTGGGGAGGAGGTTGAAAAAAAGGAAAAGGAAAAGTATAAGCGCCTGAAGGCTGACAGGAACTGGGCCAACTGGACAGCAGCCTATGTCATCTATCACGGGGTGGAGTTGGAAATGTTCCCCGAGAAGGGGGCTGTGCTTCTAAAATACGCTGAGATAATCCGTAGGGCGTATGAGACAGGGCCACCGGGAACATGGCTCAGATATGATGAGGCTTTCAGACACAGGGCGTCATTCAAGCCAGGAATCAGGTGGGACATTCATGCACAGGATTTATGGTTAAACTACATGAGTGATGCAAAGGGAGCTCCTAAGGCCGATAGCGGTCACTTGTTAGCAAAAGGGGGGTGGCCCCGATGAACAATCCCAACAGGGTCGGAGGGAGGAAGGCTGCCACTTGAACTGCCGGGCAACGCTGGGAGTTTGCCCGCTCGGGGGTGTATTCACGCCCCACGTGCAGGTTTCGTCATACCTGCTCCTCCTGTGGGGGATTCCATGCAGCTGCCTCCTGTCCCCAACCCAAGCCATGGAACAGGGTGAAAGGTGGGGTCGGAGGGGGACCGAAGGGTAGCCAAGGGGGTGCCGGGGCAGGGGGAGCAGTGAAGGGTGCCAACACCAGTGAGAGTAAATAGGTTAGCCGTAGCCCTGCTTGCGCACCCAGACAGGAAGGAAGTAGAATACGTGGTAGAGGGTTTCAAGCATGGATTTAGGATACCAGTGGGTGAGGTGTGTCAGGGCAAGGTGGCACCTAACCTGAAGTCGGTTCAGGGCATGGAGGAGGTGGTGGCTGAGAAGATCTCTAAAGAAAAAGAAGAAGGGAGAGTTGCGGGCCCGTTTGATGCCCCCCTATTGCCGGGTATGATATTCTCCCCGTTGGGAGTGGTACCAAAGAAGACTCCAGGGCAGTTTTGACTCATTCATCACCTCTCCCACCCCCGTGATAGCTCTGTCAATGATGGTATACCCAGGGACCTGACGACAGTGCACTATGCATTCTTTGACTCTGTGGTGGGGCTGGCCGGACAATTTGGAACAGGGACGTTGTTGGCAAAGTGCGATGTCAAATCCGCATTTTGCCTTTTGCCAGTACACCCAGACAGCTTTCACCTCTTGGGTTTCCACTTCCAAGGCAAATTCTATTTTGACAAGGCCATGCCCATGGGATGCTCGATCTCATGCTCAGCTTTTGAGCGTTTCAGCTCCCTGGTGGCATGGATTGTACAGCGCAGGGTGACTGTGGGGGGCATCACAAAATATCTTGATGACTTCCTCTTCGTCGGACGTCAGGGCACACAGGAATGCCTGGAACTGGTCGAGCTTTTTGGGTATCCCTTTAGCAGCAGAGAAGACTGAAGACTCCACTGTGCTCACTTATTTGGGCATTGAATTGGACATGGTGGAGGGAGCATCCCGTTTCCTCAGGGACAAGATTGGGGTGCTAATCCTCAAGATTAGGGACTGCGAGGCTGCAGTTAAGGTTATGGTCAGGCAGCTCCAGTCTTTGATCGGGAGCCTCAATTTTGCATGTAGGATAGGGCATTTATGTCTTGGTTATATGGGAGGCTTGCGGGTGACACACACACACACACACACACACACATGCATTATCATGTCAGGTAGACAAAAGAGATGAAGCAGAATTTAAGGGTATGGTTAACTTTCCTGGAGCAGTTCAATGGGGTCTCTGTGTGGAGGGAACAATTGTTATTGGCCTCAGAGCTGCAAGTCCATTCTGATGCAGTGGGAGCCTATGGCTTCGGGGTGTATTTTAGGCTCAAGTGGTGCGCAGCCCCATGGCCAGTTGAGTGGGTGGCAATGGGCATCACAAGGAACCTTACATTCCTCTAATTGTTCCCCATAGTGGTGGCGGTCACCTTGTGGCACAGGCAGTTGGCCAGTAAGGTGGTCCTGTTCTGGTGTGACAATCAGGCAGTGGTTCACATACTGAACACCTTGTCATCCCACTCTTCCAGGGTCATGGGCCTGGTCAGAGCCCTGGTGTTGACGTGTTTGGAGCATAACATACTATTCCACACTAAGCACGTGCCTGGAATTGAGAATGAGATTGCGGATGCTCTTTCTCGGTTCCAGATGGAGCGTTTATGCTTGCTGGTGCCACGCGCCAACCAGAACCCAGCGCCTATGCCAATGGCACTGTGGAACCTTAGATCGTAGAGCTTTGTTCCATGGTACAGGACTCATTAGCCACACGTACCAGATCGGCCTACCTCGCAGCTTTCCAGGCTTTTCAGTATTATCAGGCTCAGTGGGGATGGAGACTGGGATTCCCAATCCCCGAGATGCAGGCATTACAGTTTACCATGGCCTTGAGAAGGGAAGGGTTGGCTGCCAGGACTATTGCAGGAAAGTTAGTGGCCCTGGACTTCATGAGTTGATTGGCGGGCCACCCTGCGCCAGACAACGGTTTCCTCACCTGGAGACTGGTGGAATCCTGGGTGCGCGAGCAGCCTGTTCATAAGGACACTAGGTTACCTATCATGCCCCACACCACCCCCAGTTCAAATTGTGAGTACATTGCAGTTCATTATAACCAGTTAGAAGAAGCCATGTTTGCCGCACTGTTCAAGTTGGCATTTTTCGGGACCTTCCAAGTGAGCGAGTTGGTCGCCAAATCAGCAAGGGATAGGGCAGGTAGGGCTTTAGCTGTTAATGCTTAAAAGGGGGGAGGCATGAGATTTTAATTCGGGTACGTATATCAAAAATGGACCAACAGGGGAGGGGAAATGTGGTCCGCCTTGCCAGAGCGGGGGACCCGGTGTTATGCCCAGTCCGGGCTGTCCATAAGTATTTGTCAATTCGGCCGACAGTTGGGGGGGCGTTCTTTTGCCACCCAAATGGGGCACCAGCTACCAGGCACCAGTTCACGTCGGACCTGCGAGCCATGTTGGCCCGCCTCAATCTTCCCCATTGGGCATATGGGTCCCATTCCTTCTGAATAGGTGCGGCCATGTTCGCAGTGCAGATGGGGATGTCAGCAGGGGAAATACAAGAGATTGGACATTGGCGATAGAGGGCATATCGCACTTATGTGCGCTGGGACCTGTCTAACAGCATGTCTTAATCGTATCAGATTATTTCCTTGGCAGATCACCTCGGGCATCGGAGGGCGAGGATATGGATCTGTAGGCACAGTCTGTTTCAGTGGGCTGCGAAGGTGGCAAGAAGCAGTGCGCATGGATCACAGATGGGTCTGTCAGCAAAGGCAGTGATCGATTGGCAAGGGAACAGTGGGATGAGGTAGCGTCAGCTCCTCGCAGTCCTCAGAAAGCAGGCTAGACACAGGAGACCAGACATCCTGGTGATACACTTGGGAGAAAATGACCTGCTGGTTCTAAAAGGGGTGCAGCTGATCAGGGACATTAAGAGGGATTTGTGGGAAGTCAGGCATTATTTCCCAGGGGTTAGGCTAATGTGGACCGAGTTAGTGAGTAGGGTTATTTGGGGGGAAGGGGTGCCGCACAAAAAGATAGATAAGACCAGGAAGACAGTCAATAGGGAGATTCGAAAATGGTTGGGGACAATCGAGGCAGGTACAATTAGGCATAGTCAGATTACGCATAGAGAATTAGGTTTATTTAGGCCAGATGGAGTGCACCTGTCCCCGGCGGATAACAATGTCTACCTGCGAGCTCTTAAGGCTAGTTTAGAGAATGTTTTAGGATAGGTGTGGAGGCCCAGACCCGTCGTGTGAGTACTGATGGTTCCTGCGTGGCGGGGGTCCAGTATCAGGTTAATTTATGATAGAGTAAACATAGGAGTCATCTCCCTAAGAGATGGGGAAGCCACGCATACCGCAGTGTAGGGTATAGCAGGTGGGGCGTTGGGTTTCCCTGGGAAGGGTGCCTAGGTTGGTGGTAGGGGCATTGTATGGCCACCAACAGGCAGGCACTGGATATCCTTACTCAAGTCCATTTGGACAATATCCCCTTTGGCCGCGTGCTCAGTGCTGGACGAAGGGGGAGATGTTATGGTTTAGGGAGGTTTTCGAGGGTATATTAATACCTCCCCTGAGTTAATGGTACAATTGAGTTATGTGAATACTGGACCCGAATCACAATACGTGATGTCACCCCCTCACCTATTCAATCAGTTGTATTTGGATAAATAAAGGGTGCGGCCATGTTAAATCCAACAATGGTGTCCTGTCTTGTTTGGAGGGGGGGGTGCGTCGACAAGTGCCCTCCGTCGCTATAGCGGCGGCAGGGCTGTTGTTGCGCCCCCCCCCCTTACCTCCAGGCAAGGCAGGTCGGGTCCTGACGCTTGCAGCCGCAGGACTGGGAGCGCGGGGGGAAAAAGGCCGCAATAAAGCAGTCTGCAAGGGTTGCCTAGCAACCCTCGCCAGCAGGCGTGAAAGTTCAGGCTGCTGATTGGCCTCCCCAGTCATGTGGGGAGGTCAGATCGGCGTTGGTTGAGCATTCACTGCCCATTCCATGAAGAGCAGGGAATGGAGAGGCACCCCCTCCCCGCCTTATACTGTGGTGTTCACCGGTCGCATTAGTATGGGCAAGGAAGGAATGTTTGGCAAGTTTATTTGGCCAGAGGTCCTACTTGTTTTTTCGCCTTCCTTACAGTATAGGTGAATTAAATTCGGTTGGCCATTAGAAAGGTGTGGTGCTTCGTTGGAAGTTATTTTTGAATTGTTGTATTCATGTCGCACCCTTGGCGGGGGTCCAGTATCAGGTTAGTGAAAGTTCAGGCTGCTGATTGGTCTCCCCAGTCATGTGGGGAGGTCAGATCGGCGTTGGTTGAGCATTCACTGCCCATTCCATGAAGAGCAGGGAATGGAGAGGCACCCCCTCCCCCCCTTATACTGTGGTGTTCACCGGTCACATTAGTATGGGCAAGGAAGGAATGCTTGGCAAGTTTATTTGGCCAGAGGTCCTACTTGTTTTTTCGCCTTCCTTACAGTATAGGTGAATTAAATTCGGTTGGCCATTAGAAAGGTGTGGTGCTTCGTTGGAAGTTATTTTTGAATTGTTGTATTCATGTCGCACCCTTGGCGGGGGTCCAGTATCAGGTTAGTGAAAGTTCAGGCTGCTGATTGGTCTCCCCAGTCATGTGGGGAGGTCAGATCGGCGTTGGTTGAGCATTCACTGCCCATTCCATGAAGAGCAGGGAATGGAGAGGCACCCCCTCCCCCCCTTATACTGTGGTGTTCACCGGTCACATTAGTATGGGCAAGGAAGGAATGCTTGGCAAGTTTATTTGGCCAGAGGTCCTACTTGTTTTTTCGCCTTCCTTACAGTATAGGTGAATTAAATTCGGTTGGCCATTAGAAAGGTGTGGTGCTTCGTTGGAAGTTATTTTTGAATTGTTGTATTCATGTCGCACCCTTGGCGGGGGTCCAGTATCAGGTTAATTTATGATAGAGTAAACATAGGAGTCATCTCCCTAAGAGATGGGGAAGCCACGCATACTGCAGTGCAAGGTATGGCAGGCGGGACGTTGGGTTTCCCTGGGAAGGGTGCTTTAGTTGGTGGTAGGGGCATTGTATGGCCGCTCACCAGCAGGCACTGGATTTCCTTACTCAAGTCCGTTTGGACAATGTCCCCTTTGGCCATGCGCTCAGCGCTGGATGAAGGGGAGACATTATGGTTTGGGGAGGTTTTCGAGGGTATATCAATACCTCTGCTGAGTTAACGGTTCGATTGAGTTATGTGGATACTGGACCCAAATCACAATAGGCAATGTCACCCCTTCACCTATTCAATCAGTTGTATTTGGATGAATAAAGGGTGCAACCATGTTAAATCCAACAATGGTGTCCTGTCTTGTTTGGAGGGGGTGCGTTGACAAGTACCCAACAGGTCACAATAGGCAATCCATTTCCCGTTGTTCCAGCCCCCAACAGTAAGAGGTTACATCCTCAAAACCTACTTGGCTAATAGTCATTAATGGACCTATCCTCCAAAAATTTACTTATCCCATCCCTTTTTAAAACTTGCTACACTTTCATGACCACTTTCCTTGGCAGTAAATTCTACAAGTTAATTGTGTGCTGAATGAAAAAATGCCTTATTTGTTTTAAATCTGCCGCCAGTTAATTTCACGAAGTGTCCCCTTGTGTTAGTACTGTTAGAGAATAGACGCTCCCTATTTTCATATTCCACACCATTCATGATTTTATAAACTTTTATCATATCCCATCTCAGTCATCTCTTCTCCAGGCTGAAGAGTCCTAAACTGTCAAGCCTCTCTTCATATGGGAGTCATTCCATACCTTTGATCAATTGTGTACCGTTTCTAGTTCTACTATGTCCTTTTTGTGATGGGGTGACCAGAACCGCATACAATATTCCAGGTGCAGTTGTACCATAGATTTATATAGAGGCATTATGATATTTTCAGTTTTATTCTCTACCCCTTTCTGAATGATTTCTAAATTCTATTTGCTTTTTTTTACCACCACCGTACACTGAGCTTACAATATCCATGGGTGGGAAGTTTGGTACATCAGGTATCCGACACTGCCGGTATTTTGCTGTACCAGCAGTATCAGATTACTCCGGTATTTGGGGGTACCAGTACCAGTTCCCCGTGCCTGATTTTTTTACATTGCGGGCATTGAAATGAATGGCTGCAATGTAAAAAAAGAAACAAAAAAACCCCAACCACTTTCCCTCCCCAGTCGAGGCTGAGTGGGTGGAAGGGGAGACACCACCCACCCACCCTGCCCAGCCTGGATTTTTTTTTTTTAATTTTTTTCCCGAAGTTCCTGCTATTGTGGGCTCCAGGCTGCCACCGACGAACCAGAGCCAGCACAAGCAGGTAGGTACTGTGGTACTAGGGTGATCCCCGGGGTGGGGGGTGGTTTAACACACACCCTACCCCAGGGATCACCCTACATCCCCACCCAGGGATCGCCTACCTTTGGCGCTCCGGGCAGCGGTGGAGGCGGCGGCGGCGGCAGCATGTCGTTCCGGCAGCTTCAGCACTGTCTGGTGGCTTCAGTGCTTACTAGACCTTCCAGTGAACTTCCGGGTTTCCCCGGAAGACCTAGAAAGCACTGAAGCCACCAGCCAGCACTGAAGCCTCCGGACCGCCATGCTGCTGCCTCTGCCACCACCGCCCGGAGCGCCAAACGTAGGCGGTCCCTGGGTGGGGAGGTAGGGTGATCCCTGGGGTGGGGGGTTGTTAAACCACCCCCCACCCCAGGGATCACCCTAGTACCTGCTGGTGCGGGTTCCAGGTCGCCGGTGGCGGCCCAGAGCCTGCACTAGTAGGGACTTAGGGTAAAAAAAAAAAAATTAAATCCAGGCTGGGCAGGGTGGGTGGGGGGTGCCCCCCCTTCCACTCACACAGCCTGGGAGGGGGAGGGGGAAGGTATTGGTTTCCCCCCCATTGATTTCAATGGGGACAGTTCCCCATTGAAATCAATGGAATAAATCCGGTACCGGCAAACCGGTTTTAATCCAGTAAACTGTTTTTTTGTAAACCGGTAACCGGTAAAACCATAACCATTTTTTTGCCAGATGTCCCACCCCTACTGTCCACAATGCCTTCAACATCCTTTTCCTGAGTGGTAACTCCTAATTTAGAACCTAGCATTGTATACATAGAGAACCCAGCATAGTATACATAAAATCCGACCAAAAATGTTCAAAGCTGTATCAAAGAATTTGACTGGTCAGGGAACATTATAAGTCTAAATGGTGAGCAGGTGAACAATCTGCAGTTTGCTGATATTGGGCTGTTACCAGAAATTGCAAGGACTTCCAAAATATGCTCCATGGATTCGACAAGGCAAGTGAGAAGATAGGTCTGAATATAAATCTAAAATAGATGCAAATGGAGACAAAGTAGTTCCGATTACAAATTTTATTAGTGAAAGTATGCAAACGTTTGGGCTACACAGCACCCTTCCTTAAACATGTAGAGTCAGAATGACACACTGAAAAAATGCAGGATAGATATACATCTATGGTCTTTTTTACACGGGCGCCACCCACCCACGAACACCCATAAACACCCATCGGATGGGTGGGAGAGCATCCATGTAAAAGTCCACAAGTGGGTGGGTGCACATTCACGACCCACTCACCAACACCCATGGAGAAGCCAGGAAGGAGCTGGCATGCTCTGTAGGTGGAGATTTCATTTCATTTCAATTTTCATTTCAACTTTTTTTTGTATCCCGCTCTCTCTCGCCTATGGCAACTCGAGGCGGCTAACAACAAAAGTAGAAAAGTAGAAATAGTAGTTTTTGTATCATACAAAAACATAACAATTATAAATTCAATACACAACAGTGCGACCTAAATAATCCCTCAATTATTTCTATAACATAACATTTCATAACATAATCTCTCATCAATAACCCCACCCTCTCCTCCCTCACACAATTCAATACAACAAAAAATAAGTCAATATTATTACAGTATATCACAATTTACCCACATCAACCCCTCCATATGCTCCATCCCTGCTGCCACCAGGGATGGAGCCCATCAACTCCCCCCTTACCCTCCTGCTCTCACCAGGAGGGGGGAACCTATCATCCACAACTTTACAACAATACAACAGTCTAAATATCAGATATACATTTCTAAATCAACAAAACATAGCCCCTCCAGCTCTAACCAACTCCAAAATCACCTCCCCATCCCAACCCCAACCTTCCCCCGTGCCTTCCCCTGCTGCCACCAGGGGTTGGTGCTCAACCCACCCCCCACAATACAACCCCCCATTCATTATACCCTTCACCCAACACAACCCCCTGCCCCTACTCCAACACAGAGCAAATCACAATAATAACATGCCCCTCAATCCCTGAAGGGCCCCAAAGGGCCACACCCTTTGGCTTCAGCCCTTTGGCTCGCGGCCTGCAGCGGAGCTGCAGGTGGCTCCCTTTTATACCCCCCTGGCAGCCTCCAATGCAGGTCATGGGGTCAGGCCAGGGTACCCAGCCCAGTTGCATTGGGTCCTTATCATGTTCCTCCCTGCCCCCGGACAAGACTGAGAGTTGTTTGATTTCAAACTTATTTGATTACTGCACTGCTCTGAAGAACCATTCAATAAATAATAATTCGTTTTTATTAGTCTCAGTATGTTTTCAAACTTGCCATTTCAAACTGCATGTCACTAGACAACCGTCCCCTCCCCCCCCAGCCAAAACTGTTTTACAAACAACTTGAATTTGAACTTGCCAGCCATCCAGTGGTGCAGTACCAGTTATTAGGAGGGAGGGGAGTTGAATGGACTGAAGTTGAATGTTATTGTGAAGTCTCTGAGTACCCCGCCCCCACCTCAAACAGTTAGGAGGAAACTGTTTGTTCACTACTAGTAGCCACCGGGTTAGCTAGCCAAACGTCCCCTCCCCCACCCTCCAGGCAAGCCTGAGCTGAGTGAATGACTCAATCACAGACACATAATACTCAGCCTAAAAAGGCTGCCCCAGGGGAGTAGCCCAGCTGCAGTGTATGTTATCTTAACAACACATCTCTGACTTTGATGTGTGTTTCAGAATGTTTCAGAATGAGGAATGACTCTCAGTCATTCCTCATTCCTGTGAGTGGAATGGGTCTGCATAAGTGTGGTGTGTGGAATGGATTTCAAAGTCCTCACCACCCACCCACCCACTTAAGGTGGGCACTTCCTAAATTCATCTCAACGCTCCACACAACATGTCCTTTTTTTTTTTTTTTTTAGCTTGCTGTAATGGAATGTCAATGTCACACTCGTTGCTTAGTTTCTTGTCTTCCTGGCTACCCCTAGTTTAGCTGGAATCCAAAGACCAGTCCTCTCTCAGCCCCCCCAAAGTGAGTAAAGATTGAGAACTGCTACTGCTCTTCTAAGATGATCTAATGTGTCCTGGCCGATGGGTTAATGGTTAAGTTTCCCTCCCTTGGCAACTGCGACCTGTCTGTAATTGCGTTTGAATCCCGTCGTTGCATTTTTTCCTTTTTTTTTTTTTTTTTAAATGTAAAAGCAGTGTACAGTCACAAGATGTCTTTCTATGGCTATTAGATGTCTTTCTATGGCTATTAGTCACAAGATGTCTTTCTATGGCTATTATAATTCTATGGCTATTACAGTCGCCAAGTTAAGGTGTTTTATTGCACAAAATACTGATAATAGTTGTGCTTTGGCTGACATGTGTGGGTGCGCCCGCGGTGCCACCCGAGATTTGTCATGCTCATAGTCCCAGCAGAGAGTCTATGCAGCTTGTGAAGTGAACTCTCCGAGTGCCCTACCCCCACCGACCTCAAAGAGTTAGGAAACTGTTCATCAATAGTTAGTAGTACCTAGCTGCCCAGTAGTTAGCTAGCCAACCTTCCCCTCCCCACCCCCTCTCCTGCCTAGCCTGTTTTACAACTTGCAAAGCCATCCAGTGTGCTGCAGTAACTGGGACTGGGATTGGACATGAACAGAATTTCACAGCACCTAGTTCCTAAAGCCTGACTGTGGTGTAGGGTGAACCTTAGAAACTGAGAATTGGCCCTGAAATTAGAAGCACAAAATCTGCCCCCATTGCCCACATCCCTGCACAAAGTTAGAAATTACAATTGACTTCCCATCCTTTTTCCCACACCCACCTCAGCCAGGAGAGTGATTTGATGTCAAACTTGCGCTCCAGTGCAGTAGGTTGGTTGGGACTGGGAGGGACTGAGTGAACACATGAACTCCCCCGCCCCCACATCAAAGAGTTAGGAAACTACAATAGACTCCCCGTCCCATCCCCCCACCCTGCTGAGAGCCTGATTTGATTTCAAAGTTTCTCTCCTCCACCGCAGTTGGTTCATTGGGAGAAGAGAGGAGGAGGGATGTAGTGAACAAATGAACTATGAGTTCATGTTTGGATCTCCCAGCCCCAAACTTGTGCTCTGTCCACTGCAGTTTGTTGAACTTTGAAGGGTAGGGTAAGGACTCGGGAGGGAAGTGCATGGAGGGAGATCAATGTTACACAATGAAAGGGCGATTATATTATAATATTTTTTTTCATAATGTATGTTACTGTCTATATCCCTTTTTAACCACACAAATCCAGCTTATTCTTTCTAAACCATGGTGCCATTCAAGAAGCATCCAATAAATGACAATTTGCAGCTGTCAATATCATTTGGCCTTAGTTTGGACTCAGGGGACTGTGGGAGGGGAGGAGTTTAAGCACATGAAGCCCAGTAGGTTGGTTTGGATTGGACTCAGGGGACTGCTGTGACGCCAAACATCAGATGAGCTAACTGCATTAACTCGGTTTGGGTTGGGATGGAGTGATTGTGATTTATTTGAACGTGAACTATCTGCCCCGCCAACTTTCTGTAGCATAGCTTTCTGTACATAACTTTCTGTAGCTATATTCTGTAGCAAAGCTTCTGTAGCATAGCGGTTTACATTCCCTGCTGCAATCCTGAATTTTTCGTTCTGGCGGTTCTAATCTGCAGTGGCCCATTTTACTTTTATAAACAAATGTTTTATGTTGCACGGTAAGATAAAATGATGTTACTGCATCCTATCATAGTTCAATTGCTAGTTTACTTTATCAGACCTCTGTGCAGCAGCTAACTCTGACATTAGCTAGGTGTGTGCTTACTCTGTCTCCCACCTCTGTTGGATTGCTAGCAGAAAATGCACTGGTGGCAACCGGCAACATTCAGGGGAGGGGTGTGTGTGGAGAGGGTGTGTGTGTGGAGAGGGGGAGGTGTCCCCCCCCCCCCC
>QEPC01012168.1:3262305-3290053 GCA_003113815.1 Sphenodon punctatus | reverse complement strand
CCTTTAACTAAATTCCTCATCTTTACAGTTTCCCTTCCTGAAGTTAATCACCCTTGTGGCAGATTTATTCAGTAATCTCTCACCTATTAGCATGCTGAATTTAATTCCATTGGGTGTAAACAGACGGATGTGGAGGCTGACTGCCCCAGAGCTGCTCTGGGAGTGCACCCCTGTGTCCACTAGGATGTGCGAACACCGGGGGGTTTGGTGTTCAGCCCATTCAGGGTTCAGCCAAACCCCAAACCGTTCGGTTCAGCCTGGGTTTGGGAGGGGTGAACCTGTTTGGGCAGGGGTGGTGGTTTTCCCTCCCCCCTCCAGGCTGCACAGGTGGAAGGGGTGCCGGGGAGCACCTCCCCCCTCCCCCTGGCCAGCCTCATAATTTTTTTTAACCCCACCCTCACCCCAGGGATCGCCCTACCTGGTAGTGCTGGAGCTCTGGCCACGGGTCTGGCAGCAGCAGCGGGTCTGGTGGTGGAGGCGCTCCGGAGAGCTTCAGGCCACTACTAGGCCTTCTGGTTTGACCCAGAATGCCTAGTAGCAGCCTGAAGCACTCCAGAACACCACTGCCTCCAGACCCGCCACTGGACCCGCCACCGCCGGACCTGGGGCCTGCATCCCGCCACCGTCCGAACCGTTTCGGAACCCAAACTTTGTTCGGCCGGTGTGGGAGGGGAGCGGTTCGGATTCACGGTGTTCGCAAACAGTCCAACCACCCCGAGTTTGGACCGAACCCCAAACTTCCAAACTGTGTTCGCACATCCCTAGTGTCCACCTGCTTGCAGCTCCACCTGGGTCTGATTTAGACAGACCTAGCTGTTGCTCTGGCTTATGGTGTACTGTGCCTGCACAGCACACATACACCCTGTACCACAGAGTTGTGGGCAGATCCCCTAATGGACTGGTGTCCACAACTCTATGGTGTTGCCTGGGGCAATGGCCATCTGAAAGTGGAGCTGCAGTGTGGGTCCTCTGAGCAGCCAGACAACAGCTACGCTTTGAGCTGGCTCCCTGGGTTTGACTGCCTTGCTCTGAAGGCAATGCTCCAGGATGTTCTGGAATGCTGCAAGCGGAACTGGCCAGGAACAGGCAGCACCTGCTCCACTTCTACATCTGGCGGAGTACCTTTAGATGAATGGGTCAGCCCGGGGCAGCCCATACGTCTAAAAGCATCCATTGTGATCACCATTAGTAAGTGACTCTGCCACTGGGTGCTTTCAGACGTGACGAGATCACAGTGAACCCCGCTGAATACCTACATGTGGTCACTGTGCCCTGCATGTCTGTTCAGTGGCCGCCAGATGTTTGCCACACTGAATACCCACATGGGGTCAATTTCAACCACGCTTCCCGGGCTACCAGCGTGAAAATCGGCTGAAGCGTGGTGAAAGTGATTCCAGGTGGGCATTAAAAAAAAGTAACGTCTGGTAGGCTATCATGGCCCGGAATCCCCGGCAGGATTCCGGGTCGTGGTGAACTTGGCCAGACGCTGCGGCGGCATTGGCCGTGCCGCCCGCCCGTCTCCCTGGAAGGCGGGCGGTGAGGGAGCATGGAGGGGGTGGGGCCGTGCGGCCACACGTTGCACAGTGCGGCCCCACCCCCTCCCTGATTCCCCACCGGGATCCCCGGCACGTCTGTTTGCTGTGCCTGGGTGATCCCGGCGGGGAATCTCTGTGTTGTTTTCGGGACGGGGCGAAGCCGCCCCGTCACGTCTGAAAACACCCACTGTTATCCCTTCCTCTAGGCCTTCTGCTCCAGTAAGGAGAAGATATGAGATAGGTTCTCCTCTTGTGGGTTCCAAGAAAGCTGTTCCAGGAAGCAGTCATTTACAGAGTTTAAGAATTTGGTTTCTGCAACACATTCTGAGTAGTTATTTTCCCAGTCAATATGAAGATAGTTAAAATCTCCCGTTATTTTTGCACTGTCTACTTTTGTAGCCTCCCTAATCTTCCTTAACATATCACAGATTACAGATTCCTGTGATCCCCCACATTCCTGCTACTTCCTCATGGCGCCCAGGGTTCCACCTCTTCTAGGGACTCTAGCCACGTTTATTAGGATCTACCTGGAGCCCACTCACATGAGATGGGGGTGGGCCCAGTAATACTTCTGCACCAGGGAGTGTGGGTCCCCCAGACTTGTGGGCCCAGGTGCAGCTGTACCACCTGTTCTTATTGTAGCTAGCTATGCTGTTGCTGAACGTAGTGCTGTGAGTGCAGTGCAGAGAAGGGCTAAGTAGGGATGGGCGAACGCGGTTCGGAAGTTCGGAGTTTGGACTGAACTCGACCAGTTCGGTCAATCGAACCAAACTTCCGAACCGAACTCGATTTTCAAACCGAACCGAATTTCCAAACTCAGCTCTGTTTGCCCAACTCTAAAAGATAATATTCCATTTAGTTCAATAGGGTTTGAATTTCCGAACTTTGTTCGGAAGTTCGGACCGAACTCATATAGTTCGGTCGACCCTACCGAACTTCTGAACCGAATCAAATTTCCAAACTGAACTGAACCGAACTGAATTTCCGAACTCAGTTCTGTTCGCCCATCCCTAGGGATAAGGATTGTTCACCTACTCGACACTTCACCAACAGCACAGCCACCGGCACCTGTATGCTAGGGAGTGCTGAACAGGCACAGTACTGGGATGGGGGCTAACCCTTGCAGCTGCCAGCAAGCTCTGCTCTGGCCTCCTCACAGCTCCCAAGCACCAGCTGCTGTGCTGTGAGTAGAGTACAGAGAGGGCTTATGGATCAATGGTTAGCCCTTCTCTGTGCTTTGCTACAACACTGTACCTGAGAGTTGTGTGCAGGAACAGAATGGAGCTTGCTTGGAGCTGTCCTAAGCTGCCTAGGGCCAGCTTGAACCCAGCCCAACTGTTGGAGGTTTTTGGCAGCAGCGGCAGCAGCAGCAACTCCCAGGATGGAGGACGCTGGTCTAGTTTCCTTTGGGGGTGGACGTGAAAGAAGGGGGCTTGTGTGTGCAAAAGAGGATTGGGGGGGAGGGGGAATGAGGGGTCTGGGGGTGAGACAGAGTTGTATTGTATCCCCCCTCTTCCAGCTCCTACTCCCTCAACCCCACCAAATTTTTAAAGCTCTAGCAGCCACTGCTAGATAGATTGCCCTCTAAGAGGGAAAGGAATGAGAAAAAAGGAATAGTTCATTTATTCCTTTATTGTACTGGCCTATCTGGCCTTGACAATCAGGAGGAGGTTATAGAGAAGTCCTAGCAAGGTGGTGGTGGTGGTTTTGTTGTTGTGTTTTTTTAAAAGACTACTGATTTTTAAATTTAATTTCAGATCATGCATTTTTGACATTTTTTTTTTTTTTTTTTTAAAGGATAACTTTTGGACAGTCTTGTCCTGAGTGTTTAATAATAGGTGCAACCTGAACTATATGAAACCAGAATTATTTTTGTGTTTCAGAAGACTCAGGTTAGTTTATATTTCCATAGACTCAGAAATGTTTGTTACATGCCCCATAGGGTTGATCAGTGTTAAAAGTGCATTCCCAGGTTGGAACTATAGCAAACAGAATTAAGAGGAAAACAATAGATATCATCAACTATAAGACTGCAAATGATTTTTTATATCTTTTTTACAAAAATTAATACATGAGTTTTGCAAAATGATATGCCATACAAAATGAAACTGTTTTGTACCTAATTCTAGTAATTACTAGTAGCATCAAATCTGAGGAAATTAATTATAGCATTCCTTTAATTAAGAATTCTTCAGAACTAAAAATAAAATTCTGACCACAACAGATTCAAAATCAGGAAAAGATAAATATAAATACCTTTAATACATTTCTATCTATCCATTACTCTGTTTTGTATTCTCCTGCCTTGTCTAATGTGATAGGTCCCTAAGCAGTAACACAACTAGGGAGGAGATAATCATAAAAAAGTTGTCAAGCTTCAATGAGCTATTCATTCTCAAGCTTCAATGAGCTATTCATTCTCAGCCTTTTAATAAATATATAAATACAAGGTGGGTAATTTGTAATAACAAGGGGTTCTGTATCTAGCTTAAATTAGTTTCTCTGGTTATGGGCCCTTGTTGGAATCACAGGGTGATTTCAGACGTTACGCGGTCCCGATTCACCACAGTGGATTCCCGACAGGGGTGAACTGAACAACCACCCCCCGTAGTCAAAAAAAGCCCCGAGAAGACGTGATGGGACCGGGACCACAGCAGGGAATTGGGCCGGCAGATCACGAGCTGGGGCAGCGCAACAGACGTGACGCTGATTCCCGGCCATGGTCAGAACACCCAGAAGGCACTGGGTCAGCCCATCCCGGCTGCTGCTGCTGCTGTCGCTCCACCGCCTCCAGGTGCAGCACGACCGCCTCCTCCCCCGCCCGTGCCTCTACCACCTCCTCCTTCACCTCCTCCTCCCTTGCTCTCTCGCCCTCCGCTCGCCTCTCCCTTCTGCCTCACTCCATCCCACCCCGTCCCCTTGCTGCTGTGTGTCCTTTAAATCTCCCTCCGTTNAGGTTCTCCTCTTGTGGGTTCCAAGAAAGCTGTTCCAGGAAGCAGTCATTTACAGAGTTTAAGAATTTGGTTTCTGCAACACATTCTGAGTAGTTATTTTCCCAGTCAATATGAAGATAGTTAAAATCTCCCGTTATTTTTGCACTGTCTACTTTTGTAGCCTCCCTAATCTTCCTTAACATATCACAGATTACAGATTCCTGTGATCCCCCACATTCCTGCTACTTCCTCATGGCGCCCAGGGTTCCACCTCTTCTAGGGACTCTAGCCACGTTTATTAGGATCTACCTGGAGCCCACTCACATGAGATGGGGGTGGGCCCAGTAATACTTCTGCACCAGGGAGTGTGGGTCCCCCAGACTTGTGGGCCCAGGTGCAGCTGTACCACCTGTTCTTATTGTAGCTAGCTATGCTGTTGCTGAACGTAGTGCTGTGAGTGCAGTGCAGAGAAGGGCTAAGTAGGGATGGGCGAACGCGGTTCGGAAGTTCGGAGTTTGGACTGAACTCGACCAGTTCGGTCAATCGAACCAAACTTCCGAACCGAACTCGATTTTCAAACCGAACCGAATTTCCAAACTCAGCTCTGTTTGCCCAACTCTAAAAGATAATATTCCATTTAGTTCAATAGGGTTTGAATTTCCGAACTTTGTTCGGAAGTTCGGACCGAACTCATATAGTTCGGTCGACCCTACCGAACTTCTGAACCGAATCAAATTTCCAAACTGAACTGAACCGAACTGAATTTCCGAACTCAGTTCTGTTCGCCCATCCCTAGGGATAAGGATTGTTCACCTACTCGACACTTCACCAACAGCACAGCCACCGGCACCTGTATGCTAGGGAGTGCTGAACAGGCACAGTACTGGGATGGGGGCTAACCCTTGCAGCTGCCAGCAAGCTCTGCTCTGGCCTCCTCACAGCTCCCAAGCACCAGCTGCTGTGCTGTGAGTAGAGTACAGAGAGGGCTTATGGATCAATGGTTAGCCCTTCTCTGTGCTTTGCTACAACACTGTACCTGAGAGTTGTGTGCAGGAACAGAATGGAGCTTGCTTGGAGCTGTCCTAAGCTGCCTAGGGCCAGCTTGAACCCAGCCCAACTGTTGGAGGTTTTTGGCAGCAGCGGCAGCAGCAGCAACTCCCAGGATGGAGGACGCTGGTCTAGTTTCCTTTGGGGGTGGACGTGAAAGAAGGGGGCTTGTGTGTGCAAAAGAGGATTGGGGGGGAGGGGGAATGAGGGGTCTGGGGGTGAGACAGAGTTGTATTGTATCCCCCCTCTTCCAGCTCCTACTCCCTCAACCCCACCAAATTTTTAAAGCTCTAGCAGCCACTGCTAGATAGATTGCCCTCTAAGAGGGAAAGGAATGAGAAAAAAGGAATAGTTCATTTATTCCTTTATTGTACTGGCCTATCTGGCCTTGACAATCAGGAGGAGGTTATAGAGAAGTCCTAGCAAGGTGGTGGTGGTGGTTTTGTTGTTGTGTTTTTTTAAAAGACTACTGATTTTTAAATTTAATTTCAGATCATGCATTTTTGACATTTTTTTTTTTTTTTTTTTAAAGGATAACTTTTGGACAGTCTTGTCCTGAGTGTTTAATAATAGGTGCAACCTGAACTATATGAAACCAGAATTATTTTTGTGTTTCAGAAGACTCAGGTTAGTTTATATTTCCATAGACTCAGAAATGTTTGTTACATGCCCCATAGGGTTGATCAGTGTTAAAAGTGCATTCCCAGGTTGGAACTATAGCAAACAGAATTAAGAGGAAAACAATAGATATCATCAACTATAAGACTGCAAATGATTTTTTATATCTTTTTTACAAAAATTAATACATGAGTTTTGCAAAATGATATGCCATACAAAATGAAACTGTTTTGTACCTAATTCTAGTAATTACTAGTAGCATCAAATCTGAGGAAATTAATTATAGCATTCCTTTAATTAAGAATTCTTCAGAACTAAAAATAAAATTCTGACCACAACAGATTCAAAATCAGGAAAAGATAAATATAAATACCTTTAATACATTTCTATCTATCCATTACTCTGTTTTGTATTCTCCTGCCTTGTCTAATGTGATAGGTCCCTAAGCAGTAACACAACTAGGGAGGAGATAATCATAAAAAAGTTGTCAAGCTTCAATGAGCTATTCATTCTCAAGCTTCAATGAGCTATTCATTCTCAGCCTTTTAATAAATATATAAATACAAGGTGGGTAATTTGTAATAACAAGGGGTTCTGTATCTAGCTTAAATTAGTTTCTCTGGTTATGGGCCCTTGTTGGAATCACAGGGTGATTTCAGACGTTACGCGGTCCCGATTCACCACAGTGGATTCCCGACAGGGGTGAACTGAACAACCACCCCCCGTAGTCAAAAAAAGCCCCGAGAAGACGTGATGGGACCGGGACCACAGCAGGGAATTGGGCCGGCAGATCACGAGCTGGGGCAGCGCAACAGACGTGACGCTGATTCCCGGCCATGGTCAGAACACCCAGAAGGCACTGGGTCAGCCCATCCCGGCTGCTGCTGCTGCTGTCGCTCCACCGCCTCCAGGTGCAGCACGACCGCCTCCTCCCCCGCCCGTGCCTCTACCACCTCCTCCTTCACCTCCTCCTCCCTTGCTCTCTCGCCCTCCGCTCGCCTCTCCCTTCTGCCTCACTCCATCCCACCCCGTCCCCTTGCTCCGGAAGCGTGGTTGATTTTGACCTCATGTGGGTATTGACTGTGGTGAACATCTGGCGGCCACTGAACAGACGTTCAGGGCACTTTGGCCCCGCCGTGAGATTGATCGTGGTTCACTGTGGTTGAGCGTGATCTTGTAACGTCTGAAAATACCCACAGTTTCTGGGCTTCATAGCTGTAGAAACTGGCACCAATGGAGTTTTCTATTCCATATCAGATAACTGGTCTTGAGAATGATGGTGAAGAATAAAGTCTTTTTGTAAAAGAAAAGATTCTTCTTGAGACAGCCAATTAACAGTTTTAAAAGAGCAGCAGCATGAAGACTAAAGAGTTTGTGAAGAGAAGAAGCCCAGGAAACTGAGGGCTCTCTCTGACCACTCAAACACATGGAGTGAAGAGGGAGAGAGAGGGATCCCATGTAAGAAGACAAGTTATTTCTTCCTTCAAAGAGAACCAGCTAACAAGCAACTGTATAAAGGAAGAAGGGACACTGTGGTAGGGTTTGTGTCAAACTACGTATGTGAGACATCTGACTTTCCTTTACCAAGTTCTTTATTCATACTTTATATAAAGTCCATAGTTATTAGCACCCCTCCTGGGCTTAGACTAATTCCATAATTAAAAAACCTCTGCTTTACAAAAAGAGTTAAGGCGCTTGCAAATTCAATCATGCACTAAAAAGCATGGAAATTGTAAGTTACTGCTAACATGGCAACTTCCATGCCATGTTAACAGAAAAGACATTGTACAGTCTCACATATTGTGCTTGCTTACAATTTAGACTCCATGCATTTACACTTTGCCTTTGGCTTTCAGCCCCAATCCTCTTCCTCTTTGCAGGCTGGGGGCAACACTGAAGCTGGGGACAGGAGGGTGTGAGCTGGACCCTCACCCCCTCTGTTTCTTCTTTAAGCAAGAGAGAATTTAGGAGCCCTGACTCCCATCCTTTCTCCCCCTCTAATCTACTTGGTCCCAGCCCTGTACCAGAGAACTCAGGACTCCTGGCTTCCAGCCCACTCTGCACCCCTCTCTAATCCAGTAGGCTGCACTCCATTCACAGGCAACTCAATAGTCCTTGTTCTGAGCCTGTTCTCCTCTCCCCTGCTCTCAACCTTGTAACAGAAAACCCAGGAGTCCTGGGTCCAAGTTTCCCCCCTAACCCTCTAGCCCCCACTCAAAAGTCCTGGGAAATACAATGTTTGTCTGTATGTATCATATGGAACAGAAGTGTGTGTGTGGAATGAAGAAGAAAAGAAAACCACAGGAGAGGAAATGGAACAACAGGGAGGGAGGCTATTGGGAGTCAAATGATAGGGAGTCAGCTATGGTAATTTGGAAAAACTAGGGCTGCTACCTCAGATATCCCATCACTCTTCTGAATCAGTTATTTCACCCAGAACCTTATTATTGTAACTATTTCTAATTTCTCCTGTCATTCCACCCACTTACTTAATCCTGCATACTCTGTATTTTTCCCTGTCATTCCAACCATTCCACTTACTGCATCTGGTGCCTTCCTCAAACATTTCACACCCTCTTGCCTTCCCTATGTGCTCCCAAAGATGCAACTGTGTTCTATAATTTCACAATCACTTAATTGGATGTTGGAATGACAATACTATTTATTTAGAAATTGGCACTGTTGTGGCCTCCATTCCTTCTAATGGCCATTCCATTTTATTAATTTCAGTGCATACCCAACTTACTTTTAATTAAACATTTGTATATGACTCTACCCAGCTTCACTGTGCTCTGGGAGGGCAGTGGAGACTAGTGGGTAAGAGGGATGGTTGTGAGCCATTAGTCAGCTCTCCCATTCTCCCCAATTGAAATGAAAGGATAGAGGGAAAGGAGAGGGTGAGGGGCCAGCTCACGCCCTCCTGTCCCCAGAATCAGTGTTGCCCCCAACCTGCAAAGAGGAAGAGAATTTGGGTTGAAAGACGAAGGCAAAGTGTGGGTGCATGGAGCCTAAGTTGTAAGTGAGCACAATAAACGAGACCATACAATGTCTTTACTGCTAACATGGCATGGAAGTTAAGGTGGGAGACTTAACTTCAATTTCCATGCTTTTTAGTGCATAATTGAATTTGAAAGAGCCTTAACTCTTCTTGTAAAACAGAGGTTTTTTGATTATGGAATATCCATGGTTTTTTTTTAAATACAATGTAATGGAGAAAAATTGTCCTACTGGTGCAGTAGAATGCTGAGCATCATAACCACTATGGGAGCAGGGCTTAGGGGAGGCCAAGGTGGAAGAGCTGCTCCCTTCAGTTTAGAAGGTTGTTACTTCCTTCAAATAGCAAGCAAGGTGAAGCTGGATTTTTACGGGTAGCTCCCTGCTTTACCAAGAATACAACAACTTTGGTTCAGTTAACTGCTCTCTATGATCTGTCTAGCTCATGGCTTGTACAGGAATCTTCCACTCTGCTCCCCACTGTCAGAGCTCTTATTCTTGTGCAACACTGGCCATTCTGATTTCTAGGACCTCCCCCTGTACAGGAGCCCCTGGCTAGTTCACTCCTTGTAGAGGGCTCCCCGACTCTGCTGTGCCCATGTACAGGAATCTCCACCTGGCATAATGCTGCCCATCCTGCAGCTCTCCCCCTGTACAAAACTCCCTCACTCAGTTCTCCTCTGTCCAAGCCAGGCTCTCCCCTGGCACAATTATGGCCATTATTCTGCAGCTCTCTGTCTCTACAAGACTCCCCCACTTTACTCCCCCTTGGACAGGGCTCCATTTCTTGCACAGCGCTGCCCACTCTGCAGACCTCCCCCTGTACTGGGTTCCATATTCTGTATCCCCAATAAAGCTGCTCCCTGTAAAATGCTGCCCCTTTGCATGGCTTTAACAATGGGAGCTATTTACTAGAGGTGGGAATATCGGTATCGGATACATCCAATACACCCAATAATCAGGTATATCGGATTCATTTGATAATCACCGGTATTGGCATACCAGATTTTTAACATTGGCCGCTTTACCGTTTTTTTTACATTGCGGCCATTGAAGTGAATGGCCGCAATGTAAAAAACAACAACAGTAAAGCGGGCAATGTTAAAAATCTGGTATGCCGATAGCGGTAAATCCGATACGAGGGAGATCCGATACCGATAAATCCAGTATCTGGTATTCTTCCCGGTGTCCCATTCCTACTATTTACAGAGACTCTGCCCCTACTCTCTCCCCTTAATGCTCCCCCCCACACACTCTGTGTATGCCCCCTCCCTCCCTGCTCCACCATAGGATTTCTCTCCCTTGGCTGAGGCTTGCTCTTAGAGTCCTCCCAAGAGGACTATACTTGCCACTCTGCCCCACAGGGCTATCTGCACAGGACCCCACCATCTTCCTGCTCCCCTCCTGCAGAACAGCCACCAAATCAGTCCAGAACACCCCTCATTCCTTAGTGGGATTGGGAAAGTTGGAGGGAGAAGCGCTGAAAGAAGATCAATTCCATCTCACCTGTAGCCTCCTGTCCCTGTCTCCGGGATAAATCTCTGCCCTCTTCTTGCACCTGGGACCATCCCAGGCAAACTCCAGCACTCTGGCCCCAGCCATGCTCCTCCAATGGGGTGCCCCATTGGAGCCGCATTCCAGACACCCCACATTTTTGGAGGGGGAAGGACTGTCACTGAAATCCATGTGCTCTGTGGTTCTGGGCAGATTTAGGGGGCAAGATCAGCCACCCAAAACATCACTGCAGGATTAGCTAGCTCTGTTGTTTAGCCATCTTGGCATCCCTGGCCTCCAAGCCAAGGCACCTGCTGTGCGGGATCAGATCATAATGACCTTCAGCTCTCTCCCTTCCACAGGCCTTGCCTCTCCCTAGCAGATTAGTTCTAAACATGGCTGACCAGTCAGTCACACTGCCCCCTGCAAGGTGCAGTTCCCTCTCTTTCGACTAGCACTGATAGGCTGTAGCAAGAAATGCCTGCTGGGAGTTGTAGTCACCAGTATTCAAGACTGTTTGGTTTTAAACAGTCTCTGCATTACACATAGACTTTTCACAAGCACTCCACACTCAGGATGGTCTCCATAGGCTAACATTCCATTTTTAGATGTCATAACTTAAAAAACTACTAACCAGATTTACAAAAAGTAAGCCAGAAGGCACCCTCTTGGCAGCTTGATTTTTCTAAAAGGATTGCACATCCTCCCAACCAACACAAAACCCCTTTACCCTGATGAGATTGAGATGGTCTAACTTTTGAAAAACAGGCTTCAATGTGTAGTTTTCAAACTGCAATTTCTCAGCTGTTACTTAGCCAATTTGGCTAAAATTTGCAAAGCACAAACCGTTTAACCGAGTGATCCTCCACTACAAATGTGACTTGGTCCTCCACTACAAATGTAACTTTAATCATGCCAGTTTTATTGTAAATAGAAGGTTGGGGCTTTACAATGGAGGGTGCAATACACCTTAATTATTAGAGCGCTTCTGTGCTCTAATAATAATGTCCAGAATGTTAAGAGACTCCCCTCACAGGGAGATTCCTTACTTTGGCTGACTGGTGACACTGGCGCTTGCTCTGATGAGCTCACAAAAATCTAGACCACATTTGGAAACATCAGTTTTCTCCATCTCCAGCACTCTGGACATGCAGATTCACAATAACAGTCAGACGAAGTGCGTGCATGCGTGTGCGTGTGCGTGTGCGCGCATGTGTGTGTGTATTCGTTCCTGACAGTTCTGACCCTGGGAGTCTCAGGCAGGCTGCAGAGGGAGCGAGCACCAGGTTTTCCCAGCCCATTCAAGACTCCCAGGATTATATATATATATATATACACACACACACACACACACACACACACACACACACACACAGAGCTCTGCCCTGCTGTCTGCTCTGACTCTCTGCTTCTGACAGTGGGATGGGACTGGAGTTGAAGAAACCTGGTGCTAACTTAATCTGAGTTTCTGTTTTTCCATCTCCAGGTCCATTTCCTACAAAATTTAAACGAACATTGTACATGCATGTGCAATAAAGAAATTTCATAATATGAAGTTTAGCATGTTTAAAATATGCATGTACTTTAATCTTACCTGGCCTATGTATAGAAATAACAATGTGCACAAACTTTGAAGTGCAACAAATACATAAAACATACAACTCTAATTAGGAAGGGTAACAATGTATAAACCAGACATTTGCAAAATTGTTTGTATATTTTTGCATGTTTAAAAAGTGGTATTTTCAGACTAACTGTATAAGAAACACTGGGTTTATTAGTAGCTACAGTTGGACAAAATTTAAATTAACAACAGTAGGACAAATAACTGACTGTTCACTGTTGAAGTGCAGAAATTCCACTGGCAGTATAGTACATTGTAAACCCAAATGGGAAAAGCTTTGTTTTGTTTTTATCTATCAAGGTAAACAAATAATAATTAAACAAGTCACTTTATATTAATACTGCACCTTCCCTTGTCATTGTACATCAAACTATGATCATTTGTAATGACACTCATTAGAAAGCTGTGTGTTAACTTTACACTTTAACACAGATTATTTCCTTACCAGCTGCTAAGGTTTGTCCCATGTCTGGCTCACTGGTTACACAACCTACTCGACTGCAGAGTGTAATAGTGAAGTTATACAACCTGTATGGTTTTAATCCTGTCACAATGAAGGACAGCTCATGAGCTTCAGCTATATACAAAACCTGCAAGGCAAACAGATTAAAAAATGGTGTTCTGTTAACATTTTCATTCATGTTACTAGTTGAAATATTCAGTAATAAGGAATTGGTTTCTGAATTTGCAGATTACTGTCTTTAAAGGTTTGCCAAAGCCCATTAGTGGAAAAGGATTATTTTGAAGAATCTCAGCAAGCTAGGATTTAAATGATAACACTTCCATCATGCTGTTTTATGAGGTAATAATCCAGTTCCTTAGTGTATAAATGAGGAAACAAAGTTATTGCCTCGTAAAACTGTGTGCTGGGGCAGTTATCCCTACAAACAGCACCGATTATGTATGACGACAATGTTATCATTAAGTGATGAAACCTCACGGTTTAAAAAAGCGTTAAAGGCAGAACAGTTTTTTGTTTTTAAAAAACTTTCCTGTACAAAAACATTGCAAAAAAAGTAATCTTTACTAGCTTAAACTTAAACTTAAACTGAAAATTAATTACAATAGCTATTCAAAAAACATTTAACATTCATTACAACAAAATTTAAATGCCAAAAAGCATGGAAATTATTTCAAAATTTTCTCTTTCAGAATTTAACATCAACATGTACGTGACATATATACTTAATTCCTTATCATACATAATTCCTCTTATTTGTATTTATCACTATCACATTTTTTCCTTTGTGAGCATTAATTTATCATAATTTGACAATGAACATTTTTTTCAAACTGCCTTAACTCTGTCATTTACATGTATAGAAATTGTATACACTTTATACAATGAACTTCTGACACTTACTGTAGACAATTGTATAGATGCAGATTGATAGAATGAAATTCTGTGTGAAAGGACAGGGTTAAGGCAAAAATTGTTCTATGATAATAAATTAATGCTCACAAAGGAAAAAATGAGTAACTATCCTACTACAATAGCACTTGGTGTGGATCTCATGCTCCAAGCCTGTGAAATCTCAGGGCTGAACTTGTCCAGGAGTGGCAGACACAGATGACTCAAAATCCTCCCCAGCGAGTGAATGAGCAAAGGGAATATAAGTTTCTTTGAGACTGCGCATACACGAATGAGCAGAACTGATTTTTCAACGTTTAATAACTTGGTTTTGGCTGTACGGAGCACTGTCATACTACAGTAGCAGTTGGTGTCAATCTCATGCTCCCAGCCTGTGAAATCTCAGGGCTGAACTTGTCCGGGGACAGGAGATACAGATGGCTCAAAATGCTCCCCACTGAGTGAATGAGAAAAGGGAAGGTAACTAACTATCCTACTACAGTAGTACTCAGTGTGGATCTCATTGTTTTGGCTGCACTGTGAGCACTATACTACTACAGTAGCACTCGGTGTGGCTCTCATGCTCTGACCCATTGAAGTTTGGGGGCTGAACTCCACTGGGGGGCAGGACATACGTATTCAATTGGAGGAAATAAGGATGAACAAATGACACGTAGGTTGTGATGCATTGCACGTGACTTTCAATATGATATTTTATTCTAAAGCAAATAGCAGCCAGTGTCTTCTTCTAGACTGCACATGTGCGAACGAGCAGAACCAATTTTTCAATGTTCAATACCTCGGTTTTTGGCTGCATTGATCACTATCATACCACAGTAGTGGTTGGTGTTGATCTCATGCTCCCAGCCTGTGAAATATCAGGGCTAAGCATGTCCAGGGGCAGAAGACATCAATGATTCAAAAGCAGTGGGACGCTGTGAATTTTGACCACAACTTTTCAATATTTATAACTTTTTATTTTCTAGATGGATCTTCTTCAAAATTTGTATGTATGACAGTCCTCACAAATATAAGCCACAGATAAATATTTAGAAATGTAGCTCAAGTGGTTTCCTCAAAATTGGGCCTTCAGCAGTCCCCTCTTTATAATGGAGAGTGGTTCTGCCTTTAACTTTCTGGCTCCTAATGGAGCCAGTAACCAAAGCTTATCCATCTGATCATCATAGAATAAGTGACATGAGTAAGAAGCATTTTGAACAGAGAGAATGGACACATTTTATACAGACAGGTAGGGGAAAATATCTATTTTGTACAAATAGTAAAGTAATTGATCTAATAGAGATGGGTAAAAATGAATAAATTGCTGCTATTCAGTCTCCCTCCCAAGATATTGCTATCATATATATGCTTAGCATGCAATGCTCAATCTGTAGTTCTGACTTTTTCATGCCTGAGGACGGGCTCTATGTGACCTGAAAAATTGTCTATTCTCACCAACAGACATTGGTCCCATAAAAAGATATCATATGAATTCCTTTGTTGCCATTTACATTTGGGACCAACATGGCAAACACAATGTTCCCTGACTAGTTCAGTTATCATATGTTTGTTTCCTCTGAAAGTTGAACTAGAAATAAAAACCATGGTGTGAATATGGTCCTAAGCACTTTACAATTATCTTTTTAGTGTGAGTTAGGTAAGAACTATATTTTAATCTCCAGTTTAGAAATAGGCAAATTAAGGGTCAGAGATGGTACTGACAAATGATATATTCAAATCAGCATCAGAATTTGAAACAGAACCAGAATTTGAAACAGAACACAGGGCTATGTCCTCATGAACACAAGCCAAGTGGCACTTAGCTCTGTTCCAGGTGAACTGCCTCATAAGCAACTCTTTATCTGCTTCTTGGGCAGCTTTTTGTGTGAACACTGGTCAGCAGACAAATTAGAATTTGGCATAAGCACCATGGCTGAGACCACTTTATACCATCCATAAACCAATACATACTGAAAACAGACTTCGAATAACAATAATACCTGGGAAAATACTGGCAAGACTTTTTGTTCAGTTATTAAGTTGATGCTGTATCCCATCACTTCTCCTCTTGCTTCATTATAATGTGGCTTTTCCCAAGATACATTGAGAGAATATGGTGAAAGAGGGAATACTGAGGGAGATGGCATGAATACAGGAGCTAAAAACAAATACATGTGCAAATTTATATAAAATAAATGATTGACGTGCCATGCAGTTTTCCTGCTATATTTGTAATATGCTATTTGCTAAAGTCAATAAAATAGTGTTTCACATCCAAATTCCTAAATAATCAGCTTGCAGAAAATTAGTTTCAGCTCTGAAAGGAATTTGCACATTTTTTTCAATTTCAAGTAAATATAAATCCCACCTATGCCAAAGTTAAACCTTGTTTTTATTATTTTCTAATAAGCACAAACCCCTAACTGCATTTTAAACACCACTGTAGGTGCATATGAGCAGAAAGGACCATGACAAAAACAGCTTTAAAACTGTTTCTAGCAAAGGGACCGATCCTTTCAAGAGACATACTCAGAAGGAGAAGATCAGCATAGCCGAACTCTCCATGGACACTTCACTGCTCTCTGAACTAGAATGTAATGGACAAGCCAGAAACAAGAAGTGCTAGAGACTCTCTTCAGGGAATGTTGAAATGATATATATAGTGTTCCCTTTGGAAATACATGGAGTGAATGGGGATCTGTATTGTTGATGTTCCAAATTGATTGTGTTTGATACCGAACATAAAAAGCATACAATTCTGAACTAGTTCAAATGCTTCGTATTCATAAGATTGTGCTTGAGATTTATTACATGATGGTTTGGTATAAACACTAAAAGGTTCTAAACTGAAGGGTGGAATCACAATGTCAATCCAAGCCTGAACCCTACCCTGCCAAATTGCATCAGGATGGGGTTTTGTGTCCCCTTTCCTGGTTGTTTTGTGCACCACCCTTTTGGTGTTGGTTCTGGTTCATCATCATCATGCTTATTACATCGTAGCCATAGGCCATAGCTCAACAAAACGACATAAATACAATACAACAATACAATCCATAAACCTTAAATATTACCCATCTAGGGCACTAAAACAAAACCTAAAATATGCTTGCCCAAAATACACCCTGGGAGTTACTTGAGCTGAACTTGCCACTTACAAGTAGCTAAGATTTGCCCCTAGACCCACTGACAGAAAACCTGCACACCTGGTCAACAGCCAGGAGCTCGTCAAAAATCGAGGCTCCTCTAGGAGGAAAGCCCGATTTATTCTTTACTAAGCAATGGTTAGCCAGGCCAGGACTCAGAACAATTGGGCATTGAATCTGAGGCACCAGCCTTACACCTTGAAGGTGGGCACTAGGAATTTGTCCTAAAGGTAAACTAACGACAGAGGACGTTGGCACAGACTGGGAAACGGGCACCACTAAGGAGGGCCTCCCAGGACTAACTGGAGGAGAAGCACTAAAATGACAATTATCCGGCTTATTTAAAGCCTTGGACGCAATATGGGTAGGCCCACAAGCCAAAAAAGAAGTGGGAACAGGAGGAACTTCAACTTGAGCCAAATTTTTAATCCCACTAACATTCAAATTATCCACTATGGGTCCTATCTTCCCCCTGGATAACTGTAGGGAATTTGAGTGGACCACCCCAAAACCTAAAGAAGTGGGCAGAACTTGGGGCATAAGTGGCACAATGCCCTTCTTAATATAGAGGTTTGCCACATAAACCCCCCACAAACTAAGATAGTTGGCATTAGACAATAACCACTCTGCTGTGATGGATGAACGAAAATAAATTACTAAACGTAAAGCACTATCCCTAGATGGCAAATAGTAAAAGCGTGCTATATAGGATGGCAAGAAAAGGCAGCCAAAAATACTAGAAACATGGTGGGCAATCCGCAGTTTTGAGTCCCAGGGAGGGAGTACTCCAGATGGGAGCGGATATGCTGTAATAATCAACGCATCAGTTGCTGGAGTGATAACCCAATCCTCTTTACTTGTCAGAGCTGCTCCACACAAAGGAGGCGTCTGAGTTGACCGGTCCACTCTCTGATGGACTGGAGCTCTCTGATTCCCTCTCAGCTCATTTATGCAGTCCCAAATCCTATTCATCTGCTGCTGGAGGGCATTAAATTTAGCATCAATCCCTACAACCTGTTCCATGAGTACCCTATAGGCCTCAGCTTGCTGAGAGCAGCCACAGACCTGGTCCCGAGACTCCTGGGACACAGAAATGGCAGCACCTATATTGGAAGTGGAGCCCCTGAAACCTGCAGGGGCTCCCTCCCTCCCTATATGCCCGCGATTTGAAGATTCTATCTCCTCCACCTGGTGGAGATCTTGGGGGCCATAAACCTCTTGTAAACCCAAAGCGCTATCTCTAGAAGTTGAAGCACCAAGGGGCACCTCAGGGGATCCCCCTCTCCCCAATTTAACTTGATGGAAAGGCCCTACTGTCCCCCCAAACTCCTTACCCTGATCCGGGAGGGGGGACAAAAGCTCACCAGGAGCAGAGGGCAACCCTAAAACTGAAACCCCTAGCCCATCTGGCCGGTAGCCCAAATTAAAATTGTCCCCCTCCACCACCAAGGCAACAGGGGATTGAGACTGGGACTCAGGGCAACTGGGGGTTTCTAATGAGTCATGAAAGGGGGGAGAATTTCTATATTCAGGAAGAGAGATCTGGGGGTCCAGAGCAACCTCAGAGTGCCCCCGGGCCTTGGTCTTAGCGGCCTTAGTCAACCATCTCTCCCCCTGCCATCTGAAGGCCCGGGCACACTCCAACAGCGATGGATCTGGGAAAACCTGTCTTGATGGAATAGGCAGCCCTGAACCATCACCGGGAGTTCCTTGCCCCTCACCCCCAAGACCCAACAAGGGGAAAGATGGCCCGGCCGTGCCTACAGCCACGGGAACCTGTCCCGTGGCCAATTCACCCTGGGGAAGAGACCGGGGTTCACACAAACACCTGTCCCGCTTAGACTTGGGGCAAACCAACACCAAGGCCAGGCATTCAGATAACTTTTGCTGCCTGGCCCGGGTCCTGGTAATGGCCCCCAATCTCTGACTCTTCCTAGGCATTAATTCTAAAAAAAAGAAGCCCCCAAGAGGAAAATTAAATAAACAGCAAGTAAAAAAAAAAAAAAAAAAATTATAAATGAAAATGTATTCTTCAGTCCTACCCGTACACCCACGACACCACCGCCTTCCCAATCCAACAGTGCTTTGGGAGCCCTAGCCCGGCCAGTGCCTAAGGCCGCGTGCACAATGGCACGCCCTTGCGCGCGCTGCCCTTAGGCGCGCTGCCCCGGTGCCACCGGCGGGCGCACAGGTCTTGAAGCCTCTCGGCGGCGGGACTCCTCCCTGCTCACAGCTGTTGGCAATCGTTGAGCAAGGGAGCCGGTGGCAGGTAATGGAGCTGTCGGGGTACAAGCAAGTTCTGGCCAGGGTCCTGGTGTCTTCCCCCCCCAGCAGGTAGTGACCCTAGTCAGCAAGATTCAGCGAGGGCAGGCGGGGCTCCGTCAAATCTGGTTCCCTCTCAGCACCCTGGAGAGCATAGAGTGGGCCGGCCTTGTCAGGGAGATGTGGTCCTTTCAGCTCCCAGGCAGAGACTCCCTTTTGGTGTTGGTCAATTAACAAATACTTGGGGGTTGCACATACACTCCCCTATGGGGACTGTGGCACGCATGTGTGTGTAAGCTATGTGCACATATGTATGCATAAGCCAGACGTGCAGGGGTTTAAGATCGGGTCCAAAGTATTCATGTGACTTCGGAAATACATGAAAAAAGCAAAGACTGTTCAATAACTTCCATGGAGTAATGCCCTAGCCTAACGTGCCCCTGAGCTTAATTGATTCCACCCGAGCAGGGTGGAGCAAGAGCCCAGAACACAAGGGAGTATTCTGGAAATGGAGCAAGAAGGAAGAGCCTGCCAGCCACAAGCCACAGACTGTCGGAGGCTAGGAGCCCATGAAGGGACCTCACCTCAGAGGGAATGGGATGAGGTACCAGGGGCTAGACGTGCTTCAGTGATGGGGCCTAGAAGGAGAAACAGTTTGAAAGCCTGTTTGGTGGTGGAATAAACACATGAAAACAAAATAGGATAAAGGAAAAAAATATGTCCCTAAAAACTATTTGATAGAAGAAGGTAGGAGGGTGGTCCTAAACCCACAAACTCTTACCACAGGGCCTGGCACCCTTCTACATTGTGTCTGTTTGAAGATATAAAGATGGAAGTCATGGTCAATTAAGTGGAAATTCAATAAATTGCAATTTAGAGTAATACAATTTTGTGATCTTGTGAGCTTAAATGTTTGCAAGAATGCAACTGCTGCTTTCTTCCACAAATATATTATGGATAAAACCCTGTATCAGTTCCTCATATATGATGTCCAGTTAATTCAAGTGAATTATTGGTAAGATGAGCAAAAAATAGTCCTATATGGCTATGTAGATGAAATCCTGATTCCACTGAAGTCAATGTACATGTTTTTATTTGAATTTTTTTCCAATTAGGTCAAACTATGAGCTACTATGAGAGAAGCACAAAAATATATTCTGAACCAAAATGTATAAACATTAATTAATCTTTACTGCATATACATTATATTCAAGAAGAAATGAATACAACAAAAACCATTTTGAGAAAGATATTGTCCATCTAATCTGTAAAACCCAACACATTTTGGCAGTACAACACCCTTCTTCAAAAGGAGGATACTAACAAGAATGACCAAACCACCAGTTTGTACCCTCCTTTTGTTGGGAGCAGAAACCTTAGAGTTTCTTCCATGCTTGGTGGTAATATTCCATCTATACACCAGCTGTACTATATTTGATTTTTAATGTAGCATAGAAGTTGACAAGCTTTTATGGACAAAATATTTTTTGTACCCCTGAAGTAGGGTGGTGTTATACTCCCCCAAAAAGTTGGGTTTTACAGTTTAAACTGATTACATATTTCTCAATATGGTTCTTGCTGTATTCTTTTTCTTTTTGTATATAATGTACATTCAGTAAAGATTGATTCGTGTTTATACATTTTGATTCAGTATATGTTTTTGTGCTTCTGTCTAAGGGTGTTTTTAAATGAGACGCATCCATGCATGGCTCCCCACTATCTAAGTGTTCAACAGCTTGTGTGATGGTGGTGTGTGAGGAGGTGCGCTCCCGTAACCCACAAACCAGCCACCCAGCTCCCACACAGAGAACCGCTGAAAAATCCAGAGTGTCCCATGCAGGTCAGGATAGTTGCCTTTGTGGATGGGGCAGCCATGCCAGGAGTCGCCCATATGAAGCCCTCCCCACACATTTCCAGTGCGTGAGCACCCAACACCTGCCCCAATCAGCGGCCATGCCCCACCCCCACCTGCCACTCTTGTTTAAAAACACCCATTTTAGCTAGTTGCTACTATATATGCCTTTCTCCCTTGTTTTCTTTGGTTAGATTGACCTAATTGGAGACAAAATTTCTCCCTTAATCTCAAGGCTTTTTCCCCCCTTAAAAAAATCTTGTTTTTGACAATGATTTCATATCAGCTGATAGTTACCTGCTTCTGCAGTTCTTTGTGATGTCCAGTCTGAAAATGTGCTACCAGCCATATTTACTGCCAAAACACGAAACTCATACTCTGTGAATGGCTCCAAATCAGTGACTGTGGTACTGGTTTGAGGAGGTGTCAATGCATTTTCATTAGCAGACTCTGTAACTGGAAGAGGACTGAACCACCCACTGTTTTGGAAAACACGACTTTCGGGTGGAACATGACTTCCATCTGGTTGTAATACTCCTCTCATGTACAGTTCATACCTTATAATTATACCTAGAAAAAAAAAGTGAGTGCGTGAACACAGATAATTGGGGCTGTCCATAAAACATGCCATACTGTTTCTGCCATTTAAAAACCTCTCTACTACAGATTCCCCTCCAAAAAGTATGTCATATAAAATTACACCCTACATACACATTTAATACCAGTAATATAGAACCCTATTGATTACATGTAAGAAAGATACTTTTAGTTTTAAAACACAGAAATGTAAATGAAAAATAAATAACAAGAAATCCCGAGATACTTTTCTTTTTGAGAGGGGAGTATAATCTGTTTTCATTGAACTATGGAGTTTACATTGATTTTAAGGCTTGAAAGAGATGCAATATAAATAAAATAAGTTTTACAAATTCTGTACAGAGAGGAAGCTTTGAGCTGATATACAATATAAATCATAAGAAAGATAGCTGTTTGAGTATTCTTGTAAATATTAGGGATGTGCGAACGCAGTTCGAATGTTGGGAGTTCGAACCAAACTCGGTCTGTTCGGACGACTGAACCGAATGTCCAAACTGAACTCGAAAATGACCAAACAGTTCGGTCATGTTTGGGTGAGTTCAGATGAGTTCAGGGCAGGAAAAACGTGACTGGAAGGGGGAGGCAGCTGAGGAGCAGACTTCCTGGCACCAGGTGTGGTCTCAGGGCCAAATAATACTGATACCAAAAAAAATCTTCTAATTTGGTATCGATATCACGACTGATAGTGCTATTTCAAATGTTTGGCAATGTTCGGCCAAACCGAACTCCGCCGAACCGAACCCGAAATCGGTTTTTGAACCGAACAGCCGAACCACGTTCTGTTCGCACATCCCTAGTAAATATAGGAGGTTTTATCTTGGAGTTTCAAAACCAATGAGAGACGGGTTAACAAAATTCAAACAAATCTCTCTGGTCTGTATCTGGAGTGTAAGAGTCCCTCTTATGTTCCCCAAACTTTACAGACTAGAGTACCTAGAAAATAATCAGGCTAAAATGGCAGTCTTTGAAGTCTTTTGAGTGGCTATCCCTTTAATCTCTATTCCTTACTTTGTGTGGCCTTGGATGAAGAAAGGGTAGGGTGAACATGAGAGCAAAAGAAAGCCAATTACTGGGATGGAAAATAAGCAGAATATGGGGGCAGGAAGGAGGGAAGATGGAGCAGAATAGCCAAAGATGAAGGTATACAGGAATAGGTAAAGGGTGTTAACAAACAAGATGGTAGCCTACACCAGTTGGGTGTCCACCTGCTCATTTATTAGGTGTTCATCCTCACCGGCTATGTGGCCACCATTCATCAGACACACAGCCCCAACTCACAGCAGAGTCTCGGAGCATGCAGAGCCTGTCATGTGGGTAAATGCAGGTTAATGTGTGCCCACATGTTCATGTCCTGTAAATTAGGTTGCTTGCAGCCTTGCCTGAGATGCATACAGGTCCTCATAGCGATAGCACCACAGAGTCATGGGCGAAAAACCTAGATTATTCCAAGGAGTAACTGCTTCCTGCCCCTCTCTCCACTCTCACTGGCGCACATATAATGTCTGCCTTAAAAGCCGAAAGGACGCAAAATTAAATCATGCATTGTCACAACTCGCTTTGGTTTTCAGCACATGCCCAATGCTCTCTCTTTCAAAGCCATTGCCTTCACCAGAGTGACTTCCACAGCCTTTCCATCTCCATGGCTCACAGCGACAGCCTGGCAGCTTCCAGCGCCAGTACCTCTGGTGTTTCATCACGGGCACTCTTCACCTACTGATCTGCCCACCAAAGGTGTATTCCTTGGGCAAAGAAGAGATCAAGGCCTTTATCACTCTATGGGGAGAGGAGAAAGTCCAATACCAACTGGTCAAGTGCTACAGGAATGAAATAGTGTTCGAAGAAATCTCAGCACAAATGACACTCCAGGGATGCAACAGGGACATGAATCAGTGCCGACAGCAGGCCAAGAATTTGTGCAGGGGCTACAAAGAGATCTGTGACAACAACTTCACCTCTGGTCACAAACAGCTAACATCAACATACTATGATCTCCTCGGCTGATTCCTGTGTGTGGATGGAGCCAATGCAGCATCCTGCCTCTACATCTGCACCTCTGTCAGGGACCAGAAGTGGGTGGATATGGCTCCCTCACTGCCTGCTCCTGCCGAACCTGCTCTGGCTACAACCAATGCACCCACAACCACTGGTGGTTATCTCTCTATGCCCATCGCCACCCCAGAGCCAGCACTTGTCAGCACGGATGGACACAGACCCTGTAACTCTCTTGGTCTACCTCCTCAAACTGGAGAGCCAACCCTTATTTGAAGAGCCACCAGAGGTACTAGTGGAGGGAATAGAGGACCTGGAGGCCACCTTTATTGAGGAGAGGTGGAAAAGGGAAAGTGAATGATCTGGAGGGGGTGGGGGAGATTTGCATTTACTCAACTGCATGATAAAGCCTTCTGTTTATTGTTATCTAATTATGGAGGTTTTTTTCTTTACTGTGTTGACAGATGGTCATGATAGTACAAGGGAACAACCTGAAAATCCATAGGACACAGCAGCACTGGTTCAACAGAGCTGCAGGAATCCGGAGTACCGAGCTTCCAGATGGCAATAGCAATGCACAACTCCATGGAAATGGGCAACCACATCACTGTGCTCCATTTCTCCAGCTGAGGCCTGAGGATCTTGGCTATCTGTAGGATGAAAAAATGGAGCATCCTGAAGTTGGAGATCCACACAGCATCTCCCCAGGAGGACAGCACACCCTCCTACCAGTCTGTGCATTTCTCCTTCTCCCAGACAAGTCTCTTGGTGGGTACAGACATGCACAGGCACTGCGTCTCCTGACAGATACCTCTCAGCACACATCAGCTCCCCTTGCAGGGCTTCGATCCTCCCCCGTGTGATCCATTGTCATTGAAGAAAGATAAGTGCACAGCACCAAAGGAGTGGTGTGCCCCACTACCCAGCCACAGATCAAGTGAGTGCCCATCTGTGCCTTAAAAACTCATTAAGTCAATGACAGTAGGTGGCATGAATCTGCTGGATCACTTGCAGGTTCTGCTCACCAGAGGTCATGAAGATGTGGATCATGATAATGAGCACCATGCAGTTCTCAGCATCAATCGCTGTGGTAAAGGTGTCCGTGAAGTTTGCAGCCCACATGCCAATGTTTTGAAAAGTTTAAATTGCTGGGCGGCTGCCTAAGTAGGATTGGCTGGGCATCATGTGTGAGCAAGTACTGGCCACTATTGGCCATGTGTCATCACATGACTGACTGCGCACCCAGCTATTGGCTACTAAAAGGTTTTGCAAAACTGTGTTTGTATGTTGACTGGCACTACTAATCCATGTAACAGGCATGTAAATTAGGGCTGAAATGAGAATCAAAATTATTCTTGTGAGAATTGACAACCAGCAGCTAGATCTCAAGAAGATCTCAAGAAGAATTCTCCAGCCGTTGAGTCTCGCCACTGGATCTCTCCCACTCGGCTTTTCTGTGGGAGAAGACTCCGAGGTTTGGCTTCTACTTTTGTCTGTTGGTGCTGTGACTACCTGTGGTAATGGCCTCAGATACGGCTGAAAGGGGTACTTCATTTAGTACCTGCAGGTAATATCTGCGTTTTCGGGTACTGCATCGGGTCCCTGATGCGTTACCTGGATACCAATCAAGTACCCACATAACCAAAAAAATCATTTATTTTTTACCAATGATTGGTACTGAATTTGTGATTACTGTTCAGTACATTGGGTAGGAAAACCAAACAATTTTTTTTATTTATTTATTTATTTATTTATTTATTTATATAAATTTTTACCCCGCCCCTTCTGCCACGCAGCTCGGGGCGGCTTCCAACAATTTTTTTAAAACAAATGGGACAGAAATCAAAAATATTGGGACTGGAAGTCAATTTTCCAGGACTAAAACACCTACAAATAGGTTCTAGAAGTCAGTAAATTGACAAAAAAAGTTTTTTAAAAAATAATCTGTACCAGACATCAACATTCCAGGACCAGAAGTCAATGTTTTTGGATGAAAAAATGAAAATGGTGCCAGAAGTTGATAAATCAACAAAGAACTCATAAAATGAGTACTAGATGTCAACATTCCAGGACATCAGGTACACAAATTGGGTTGTAATTGGGTACCCAGTAGTGCCCAATGTTGTTGGGTTGATTCGGGTACCAAAATCTTGATGGGTATAGCCATTTTGCAGGTACCCTCTTTCAACTCTAGGCCCAGAAAAGTTGGGTGGCGATGGATACCCTGAACTAGGCAACAAATGGATGTACACAGAGAGAACTGTTTCTTTCAGACTCGGACCTGTCCATCCATGCTTTCATCACCTCAAGGCTAAACTACTGCAAAATGGTCTACATGGCTCTGCTCTTGGTGATGGTCGGAGGCTGCAGCTCGTGCAGAATGTGACGGCTTGCCTCCTTATGGGGACGGGTCACTGCGAGCGCATGATACCGGTGCTCTGTTTGCTGCACTTGCTGCTGATACTCTTCTGGGCCTGATTCAGGGTGCTGGTGATAAACTTTAAAGCCCTAAACGGCCTAGGTCCCATTTATCTGAGGGACCACCTGACTCCTCATGTTCCATCACAGTCTCTGCAATCAGCTGGGGGTGCCCTCCTGGAGACTCCATTTTTTTGCCGGGTCTCAACTCTGAGGAAGGCGTTCTTAGCCATTGCACCTTTGCTGTGAAACTCTCCCCCCACCCCAGGAGGTCTGCCTGTGTTCAAGCCTGGCAGCCTTCTGGAGGCAATGTAAAATTATTCTGTTCCATCAGGCTTTTGGCAGCAGGGACTAAACTGGGGGGACTGAGTTGGGGGGGGGAATAACTAAGGAGGAGGATGGGGTGAGTCATAGCTCAGGTGGTAGAGCTTATGCTTTGTATTATAAGGTCCCAAGTTCAATCCCTGGCATCTCCAATTCAGAATCTCTGGTAGCATGCCTAGGTGGGGCCTCTGCTGGAGACCATGGAGAACTGGATTTGAAACCCTGCTGTCATGACAATAGTGACCTAAGATAGACTATTGGTCTGACTCATTTAGGCAGCTCATTATATCCTTTTTATTTGTGCATTTTGTATGTCTTAACTTTGTGTAAACTGCCCTAAGCTGCTGTGCAGGAAGGGCAGGACAAAAATCAAAACGAATAAATAAAATGAATAAATAAACTCTCAAACTCATCCTGGGAGGATGCCTAGGTGTTCACTGGGTGGCACACGCACACAGTGGGGCTCCACTATGCATGATAGAGTAAGAGTGCAGGTACTGTGCAACCCTGCTGCAGTTTAATTCAGTAGCATGGAAGAGTGGGAGCCCTGGCCAAGTTGTAAGAGTGGGAAGACCACATCTTTTCTGAATGTTTGTGCCCTGCCAGAACTAAGGAAATCACTAACTGAACCTTCTCTACCATTTTCCTTCATCACTGCCCTGCTGGCAGCGAGAGAATACCCACAAGGCCACCAGGAGTCCCTTGACCAGAGGTGGAGATGAATCCCTTGGGGGGAAAGAAGCGACGTGGGGTACATGAAATGTGAACCCATAGATGTAGAGCTTGTTGCCCTATACGAGGTATGGACAAGCGAAGAACAGGGATGTTTTCTGCCTGTACCGTATGGCAATGCAGAAGATGCTAGAGGAGGGGTACAAGAGATGCATGTTTGACTGGGGCCTTTATGTGAATCTGGAGGGATTTCTAACCCCACAGCAGACAAGAAGATCCCAATAAAACTGTGTGCTGCTAAGTGCCCATATATCACTGTGAGCCATGGATGAGAGAAACCAGGCTGAGACAGATTGCTCATGCAAAGACTGATTACTTTCAATTTCAGTTTTTACTTTCGCTTTCAATGTTCACTAAAGACGCTAAATAAAGTATGCAATTTGATCAATAAAAATCTTCATTCTGTGCATAGCAAAAGGTTGTTTCCAGCCAGCAAGTAGTGGCAGGTATAAACCCAGGTATGCACGTCAATAGGTAGGTGGGGAAAGCAGGCTGGAAGGAGTGATATCCTGGAAGAAAGAAATAGCTGGGGTGCTTCTTCTTACCGGGGTTCAGCACAGCTGTAAATCATAACAGATGGCAGGACACTGGGAAGAGGGGTTAGTGGGCAGAGACCAGTGGGGAAGAACACCTGCCTATGTCCCTGCCTATGTCCATCCTGCCTGTCCCCCAAGCCCGTAGCCTAGGCTTCATCTTTGACTCAGCCCTTTCTTTTAAACCCTACATTGACTCTGTTGCTAAATCCTGTTGCTTCTCCCTCCATAACATTGCTAAGATTCGCCCTTTTCTCTCTGTCTCGTCTGCCAAAACTCTTGTTCATGCTCTGGTCATCTCT
>QEPC01012168.1:3231630-3258407 GCA_003113815.1 Sphenodon punctatus | reverse complement strand
AGATACAGCTGGCGGAAGGCAGCCTTAGCGACTGCCTCCACCTGCCGCTCCAGACGAAGGTCTGCATCTAGTATCACCCCCAGACTCCGAACCTGGTGAGCTATAGGAGGGCGAACCCCCCCAACTAGGGGGGCAACCACCCCCTTCGCTTTCCCCACCAACATCATCTCCATCTTATCAGGGTTGAGCTTCAGTCTGCTCAGCCACATCCACTCCACCACAGCCTCCAAACATTGGGACAGCAACGAGACAGCAGGGTCTGGCTCAGTAGAAAAGGAGAGGTACAGCTGAGTATCATCAGCATATTGGTGACACTGCACCCCGAACCTTCTCACAACCTCCCCCAAGGGCTGCATATAGATATTAAACAACAGCGGAGACAGGATCGAACCCTGCAGAACGCCACACGGTACAGCGCAGGGGCACGATGTCTCCTCCCCCAACACTACCCGTTGTACTCCTCCCTGAGACGAATGAGTGGAACCATTCAAGAACAGTCCCGTCCAGACCCCCCCAGGTCACACAGTCGCCTCAGCAGCAGCCCATGGTCCACGGTATCAAAAGCGGCCGAGAGATCTAGCAGGATGAGAAATGTTGAACATCCTGCATCCATCTCCCTTGACAGTGATGGCTTTGTGATGTAAACACAACGAGAGGGGGGAGGGGAAGGAGGTACGACTGAACAAGACTCATTCCTTTTCTCCCCCAAAACAAGAATTTTCTTTCTTAATATACATTAAAATATGATGAGTAAAACAATGGACATTTTTACACACATGTTAAAGTTCTGGATTTTTTAATCTTTTGGGTTTACAAGTCCACAAATAAGTTCCGGATTCATTTTTCACACACACACTGCCCTGAGGCAGTTCCTGGATGCATCCTTCACACAAACACTGCCCTGAGGCAGCCTAAAGTAACCGCAGCTGTAGATGTGACAGGTTGCCATGGAAACCAAGTGACCACAGCTCCCTGGAACAAAGCAGTTTACCGGGAGCATGTTTTACACAAAAAACATCTGGGAGAAGTTCTACGTAGAAGTTCAAAGATCCGGATATTTAAGATCTGGGTGAGTGATTTAGACACACAGAAAGTTCAGGATGTAACAGCAAACATCCAGGAGAAATGTGTGTTTAAAAACACCCATTTATGGGAGGACTTTGCATGCGCGAAAGATAGTGGTCGCGGTTCCCGACGGTCCACTCCTCCCGATCCTAAAAACCTTGCCAAAATTCAAGATTTAAGGGCCAGACTACTGCAGTCGGAGAGAAGAGCATGGAGAGAACAAAGGGGGGCCCTGAAAATAAACAAGCAGCGGCTGAGATGGACAAATACTGCCAGATAAAACCGGCACCCCCCCATCCCCCACACATACGGAGCGGACAAGATGGTGGCAGCCCCATGCCAGGCGGAGGGGAGGCCTTTGGGGGAGACAGAAGCAGAAAGAGAGGATAAAATCCTTGCAGCACTGGCTGATATTAAAGCTGGGTTGGCGGCTGCTGACCTAGCCAGGAAGCAGCTGCTAAATGAAATCGTGAAACTCCAGCAAGCGGAGCAACGGGGAAGGCAAAAGACTGAGGCAGTAAATAAAAGGGTGGAGGCAACAGAGAGCAGGATATCTGAAATGGAGGCTAGGGCCTTAAGCAGCCAGGACCAGCAAACAAAAATGTGGAACATGATAAAAATGCTGGAATCCAGAAGTGAGGACCAGGAAAATAGGGCACGCAGATCTAACTTAAGGTTTGTGGGGGTCCCTGAAGGACTGGAGGGAAGAGATGTGATATCCCTGATATGGAATATCCTAGAACTGTTTTCCCAGAAGAACCTACTATACATAAACCTAAAATTGAAAGGGCCCACAGAGCCATGAGGCCAAAACCTAAAGAGGGAGAACCCCCCAAGGCAATGATTGTGAAGTTCTTAAAATTTCAAAATAAAGAAAAGCTCTTAAGACTAGCAAGAGGGAGGAGTGCTCTAGATTTCCAGCAGAACAAAATCAGAATATTTCCAGACTATGCCAGTGAAAGAATGGTGAAGAGAAGGAAGTGGGCAAAATATTTTGCAGAGCTGCATCAACTAGAGCTTAACCCACAATTATGGTTCCCAGCCGTGATGACAATTCTATGGAAGGGCAAGCATAAAATCTTCATAGAAACAATGGAGCTGGAGGAATTCCTCCAGAGACATGTGCAAAAACAGGCTGAGCCCAACTGAGAACACAAAAAGGGCCACACACCATCTATTTCATGGAAGCAAGGAAATTAATGTACTGTGTATGAAGTTATGTAAGCAGATGTCTCTAAAAAGATGTAATATGTGAAGAATGCCCCCTCAATGAGGTAGGGGAAAGGGCATGAAATTTGTAATGAGGGGAGGAAAGATAGTAACTATGGCCCTAAATGCGTAAGGGCATATGGACAGGGGGGGGGGGGGAAGGAGGGGAAATTGGAAATTGAAATAGTATTAAAATGATTGGATGCTCACAAGGAGTTGTGGAAATGGAGACAATGCAATGAAGTGAGGGGGGAGGGAGGAGGAGGGAAACTAGGGATACTAAAGACAAATGAGTGGAAGACAAACTCACAACCCCGACAGAGTCCTCAAGAAGGGAAGAGAAGGAGAGTTTTCTTGTACATATAGTTTATTGGTTAAAAGGTTTGGTATGGGAACAAGGAATAGAGAAGTCATAGGTGATGATAAACATAAGTTGGTACTAATATGGACGAAATGATAAAGGTGATATCCCTTGATGTGAAGGGACTAAATAATCCTATCAAACGCAAAAGAGTCAAACAGTTGCTTAAAGAGGAGAAGGCAGATACCTGCTTTCTGAGGGAAACTCACTTTAAAGCAACTGACAGTTTTAGATTCAAAGACAGATATTTTGGGGAGATATTTGTGGACTGTCATTCACATGCAAAAAAAGCAGGAGTTCTAATCGGGAGTTGAGCTAATAAGGCTTTTACAGTGAAGAAGATAATCAAGGGCAAGGATGGAAGGCTAATTATAGTAGTTGGAGAATTGGAGGGAGTGCTTGTTACATTGGTTAATCTGTACGCACCAAACGTGGATACATATGAATATGTAAGACATGTCCTCCCTTAATAGAACAACATACAGAAGGTGTATTAATTATGCAAGGGAACTTTAATGCATGGTGGGAAGAAAAAGACCATTCAAATAGCAAAAGCCCAGGGAAATGGCAGAGGAACTTGGGCACACTCCTCAAAGTAAATAATTTGGAAGGTGTGTGGAGATATATGAACCCTAAAGAAAGGGACTATACCTTTTACTCCATGGTAATAGACTACTCCCTTATGAACAAGAGTGATATGAACCGGTATAGGGCATGCCGGGTTAAGTCTAACACCCTCTCTGATCATGAGATGGTCATTACAGACCTGGGTTGGGGAAAAAACATGCAGGATGAGAGAAAGTTTGGATGGCAGCTCTCTAGAGGATGGTTAAAAAATAAGTTCTTCTTGGAGCAGACCCTGGAGGAGATTAAGGATTACTCTGAAATAAACAATGGTACGGTAGAGAAACAAGCAACACTGTGGGAGGCAGCTAAAGTGGTCTTTAGAGGAAAGTTAATAGCTATCAAATCTTCCCTTTGCAGCAAAAATAGGGAATACCTCAAGGAGCTGAAAAGGGAATTAAAAGCATTGGAACTAGAAAAAAACAACCACCCCTCTAAAAAAAGGATGGGTAAAATAACTTGAATTAAAGAACAAATAAATATGAAAGGGAGTAAACTTACCTATAAGTTTACTCCCTATCATCAGTAAATTATATACTAGGACCTTCTTGTGGCCTTGGACCAGTGGGTGTCCATGGATTATGGTTTAAATGAGGAGCAGGAAGGGTTCCGCCAAAATAGATCTACGCTCCATAACTGCTTTATGCTAACTCACCTTATAGATAAATATACGAACATTAGGCAGGGGAAGTTGTATGTGGCCTACATAGATTTTGCAAAGGCATTCAATTCAGTATCTAGAGAACTACTGTGGGCTAAATTGGTAAAGATGGGTATGCCCATGGTCGTGGTCCTCCTGCACCTGATTAAAGGAGTCCATGGGGGATCGAATGCTATCATTAGGATGGTTGATTGAGATATCTCTCTCTCTCTCTCTCTCTCTCTATATATATATATATAAAATTTGTGAAGCCGTTGGCTATTACAAATTCAAAACAGTATCCAAAAAATTATTAACACTTATAACAAAATAAATACAAATAAAAACAAACCTTTAAAACTAAAAAGTCTACCATTTGGGTTACAAATTTCAAACTCTCTTACTTATGCACTACTCCCCACTCCGTCCTTTTACTTCATTGACAGTCTTGGTCTGTTTCTAATGCTCAAAGGCCCTAAGAGACATTTGTAATTTGTACCTACGAGCTATCACCACCCCAAAATGGGCCACTTGTCGGGACATCTGGGTATCTGCAGGATTTAATAGTGACTTCAAAATGAAAGCATGATTGTTTACAGACAATTGAAAAGGAAGAGAATTTTGTAATCTCTTCCTTGGGGCTGCCAATGCCGGAAAATAGAGGAGAACATGGACAAGAGAAACAACCTCCTGGGATGGATGATAAAGGGAGGCTAGCACGATCTCTCCCCTTGCAGCAAGGTGTGAGGCAGGGCTGCTTACTTGCCCCTACATTGTTTAATCTGTACTTAGATGACCTGGTTCCTACTGTGTCGACAGCTAATACTACCCCACCCTCCCCACGGATAGGCGGGAGAGCTCTTACAATACTGTTATACGCAGATGACATTGTGTTACTCTCCCAATCTAAACTAGGACAGCAGCAGTGCTTAACAGCACTGCAATGTTATTGCCAGAGGAATGTTCTGGCAATTAATGTTGCTAAATCAAAAGTGATGTGCTTCGGTGCGGCCCGTGTAGTATTCAAATGGAGGGTTGGGAATCAGGAAATAACTCAGGCAAAGTATTATAAATATCTGAGAATGATTTTTTCCCCATCTAAATCATGGAGAACTAACAACGAGAATTGGTTAGCTCAGGCCTCCTAAACTACCAGAGGATTACTTAAGCTCTATGTAGCATAATAGAGCTTAAGTAATCCTCTGGTAGTATATATGAGACTACGGTTATTGCCCAGGTTACTCATCAAGAATGGAAGTGCAATAAAATCAATTCCTCCGAACCCTCTTGGAAGCACCGACAAGTGACACCTATATCTATGCTGAGGGTAGAAACGGGTGCTTTGTCTCTGTACGTCCATTTAGTACACAAAATGCTGCTTTTTTGGTGGAAAATAACAAGAGAGAATGTGGCCCCATTAGTGAGAAGTACCTATGAGGAGCAGAAGAACCATTTAGGAGCACGACAGTATAAATGGCTTAAATGTATCAAAAGGTTAGCTGTGGAACTGTTGTTACTTTTAGAACCAGATGGAATCCCAAGCCGGGGGATTTTGAAAGAAGAACTTAAGTGCAGAATTTTGAAATGGGCACATGATCAAGACTTGGCCCAGCTTTCTAAAAATAAGGTAGCACTGCTATACCCAAAGGTTAAGTCTACGGTGGGACTGGAACCCTATTTGGAACAACTAGTGAACCCTAGGCTCAGATGGGTCTGGACTTTACTGTGTTTCAACTTGTATGAAACTGCAGTTGTGAAAGGAAGGAGGGATGGAATTCCATTCCAAGCAAGGATCTGTAAAATATGTTCGCAGGCAAATGAGACTTTAGCCCATGTACTTTTTGACTGCCCACAATATGATGTGCTTAGGAATACTTGTGTAATACTGCTTCTTGATCAAGAACGGGGAGACAATGAGGAGAAAATGGTTTCCTTGCTCTCACTTATGGATGTACAGTCAATTGAATCTGTTGCCATGTTTCTTTTGGCTATTTTCAGACATTACGAGATCACGCTCAACCACAGTCAATACCCTGTGATGGGGAATGGTCCCGTAATGTCTGTTGGGGAACCGGAAGTTCCCCCCCAGATGTTTGCCATGGTCAATCACGGCCAGGATTCAGATTCACCACATGATCATCTGGACTGGCGGGGCTGGCACCGATCGTGTGGTGAATGCGATTCCCCACCACGATGAAGGGGCCTGTCTCGTCTGGATGGAAACCACGGCCCAGAATCCCCAGCGGGATTCCAGGCCATGGTCAATTCAGGCGGGTGCTGTGGCCGCATTGGCTGCGGCACCCACCCGTCTCCCCAGAGGGCGGGCGGTGGAGGACCGTGGAAGGGACAGGGCCGTGCGGCCGTACGCTGCGTCGTGCGGCCCCATCCCCTCCCCAATTCCCCGCTGGGATCAGCTGGCACGTCTGTTGGATGTGCCGGAGTGATCCTGGTGGGGAATCATTTGGGTGATTCTGGGACGGGGTGAATGCTGCCCCGTCTCGTCTGAAATCACCCTCTGTTGGTTGAAAGGGGGAAAAGATGTGCACACTGCCAAGATGTTTGATTCCAGTGCTGATTAGAACCCTTTTGTTCGGTGGACAGTCAATATAGGATAACTGTTTGACACCATTTTTCGGCATTTTTAAGTCTATATGTATATTATATATACATATAGACTTAAAAATGCCGAAAAATGGTATCAAACAGTTTATTATTTAATGGGTGTTATTATTACTGTTATTAACTTATTTAATTTTGAATTTTAGAGCGGTGTTCGCTCAGGTTTTAAAAATTGTAATAGCAATGTTTGCTGCAACAATAAATGTATTACATTACAAATATGAAAGAGAGAGAAAAAAACACGGCTCAGGTCAAACAGATAAAAGGATTTTATTTTACACACAATAACAAAACAGGAAAAGTGTTAGCCAGGTTGATTAAAAAATAGCATAGGAAGGTACATGTCTCCTCCTTGATCACAGCTGAGGGCACTAAATTAACAAAGAATGAGGAAATACACCAAGAATTCCTGCGGTATTATGAAACTTTGTATTCATCTTCCAACCATCTTCCAATTCATCTTGTTCTTCCCTGAAAGAACAAAAGAATTTCTCAGTAAATATAAGCTCCTGGAATTAAATAGGGACCAAATTAGCTTTCTTAATAAACCTTTAAGTCTAGAAGAAATAAAGGAAGTTATTAAAAGCCTGGCCAACAATAAAGCGGTAGGCCCTGATGGTCTCCCCGCTGAATTTTATAAGAAAACAATTAATTTGGTAGCCCCTTACCTAGTGAAAACATATAATGAAATATTAAAGGAGGGTAAGCTGGCTGACTCCTTTTACGAGGCTAATATCGCGCTAATTCCAAAGCCAGGGAAAGCAATAGACAAATGTGAAAGCTATCGCCTAATCTCATTACCAAACGTGGATTTCAAAATGTTTTCAAAGGCTTTGACAAACAGGCCCAGACCAATTGACCCAGACCAAGTGGGTTTCATTCCCACACAGCTGGGAGCAGACAATATACGGAGGACAGTAAACATTATGCACCATCTGGATAGAGCAAAAGAACAAGCAGCAATCATATTCCTGGATGCTGAAAAAGCCTTTGACAGGGCAGAAATTGGATGCCTGGAGCAAATTATGTCTAAAATGGGTCTCGGGGGAGCCTTCCTTAGGTGGATAAAGGCAATTTATAAAGAGCCAAAGTCAAAACTCATAATAAACAACTGCCAATCTGATGCCTTTAAGCTTCACAGAGGAACAAGACAGGGTTGCCCCCTGCCCCCACCCCCCTGCTCTTTGACTTGGTCCTGGAATTATTGGTGATAGCAATAAGGCAGGATGAAAGAGTCCCTGGGATTCACATAGGAAATAAGGAGCATAAAATAGCTATGTTTGCAGATGACACGGTGCTATTTCTGGGGGACCCAATTAAGCCCACTGAACCCTTGATGCAGCTGATTCAAGAGTTTGGAGTAATATCAGAGTAGAAAATAAATATGACAAAGTCATATGCACTTATTTATGGAAATGAAGCTAGTCAGAGGGATGCTATCAAAAAAAATATTGCCTTTCCCTGAAGAGACACGAGCGGTAAAATACCTGGGAGTAATACTGCCAAGGCAATTAGGCCAGTTATATAAGGAAAATTTCTTAAATCTACCATAACAACTTAATATCAAAGTGGCGGAATGGAAGGAACTGCTATGCACGTGGTTAGGGAGGGTGAATATTCAAAATGATAATTTTACCCAAAATCCTGTACAAGATGATGGCACTACCAATTCATTTACCCGAGACCTTTTTTAAAGCGTGTGATAGATTAATAACTGAAATAATATGGGGATGGGGGGGGGGCAAACCTAGGGTTAGCACTGCAGGCAGTCTTTGATGTGCATTAAAGAAAAGGGAGGGATAAATCTCCCAGACATACAGCTATACCATAAAGCAGCAACACTCGGGGCCTTAAATACTTGGTACTATCAGCCGGAATCAATCAAATGGGTGAGGATAGAGCAAAAAACTTTAACCAAGAGGAAACTGAGTAATATTATTGCAGATGAGGGATCCCCAGATAAAAGCATATGGAAGAAACACCCTTTTGCATGGGCAGCATGGCTCAACTGGCAGGGAATAATTAAGAAAAGCAAATTAGATAAAACACAGTTCCCATACTCACCTGTATAGACTTCAAAAACATCAGCTAGTGGCCCACCTGAGGAGACAAATAAAAAAGAAAGGTTTAACAAAAGTTAAGCAACTTTTTGAGGGAAATGTATTGATGAGCAAAGAGGACCTAGAGGGCAAGCTGGGGGGGAATGGTAGACGTGTTCAGCTACCTACAGCTAAGGCAGGCACTCACTAGAACCGAACAAGGAAAGAGCTATGCGAGAGAACCCAGTAAGATAGAACAAGTATTGTTTGAAAGAACTGTGATAAAAGGCAGGCTAGCCTGTATCTATAATGTCCTGAAAGAAATTTGGTATGAAAAACAAATTAAGTATATGCAAAAATGGAGAGTGGTCCTGAATATAGAGGTCTCAGAAAAAGAGGAGGCGACTATCATTGACTATATGCACAATAGTGCATCCTTGCTCGAAATTAAAGATTGCCAAATTAAACTAGTGACTAGATACTATTTAACCCCTATGCAATTTAGACACCTAAATACAGGTGATAAGGGCTTATGTTAGAGGGGGTGTGGAGAAGAGGGAACATACATACATTTTTGGTGGACATGTGAGAGAGTTAAACCACTATGGAAATGTGTATGGCAAAGAATGGAGACAATGACCAAAGTGACTATACCTTTTCGCCCGGAGCTTGCGCTCCTGGTTTTTTTTCCAGAAGTGAAGGTCTTGCAGAATCACATGTTCGGCGTTTATCCAGGCAGCCAAAAAGATCATAGCAACACATTGGAAAGACAGCAAGGAGCTATCAGAGGGCGAACTCATGAATAGCATGTGGTACCATTTGACAATGGAGAAAATTGAAGTGAACCTTCTGGACAAAAAGAAAGCTTTTACAACAAAATGGTTCCCACGTGTGTGCGCTATGGCTAACTTGAACTTATCAGAGGATGAGCGAGCTTACCTATTTGATTACTATATCTAAGAAAGGGAAAGAATAACTACCAAAGAAAAGTCTGGATCCCAAGGTTCAAGTTGAGAATGTTCTTTATTGTTTCTTTTTCTTTTATTTTCTATTAACTATGATGATGAACGTTATCAAAGTTATGAATGTTGTTTATATAACAGAAAATAAAAGTCTTTTAAAAAAATTTTAAAAAAGAAAAGAAATTGAAAGCAACCACACTTTAAAAAAAAACAAAAACAAACACCCATTAATTGCAAGCAACATCAAAGTACCAGTATGATCTCCAGAAATTACTTTCAAAACTTATAATGGTGAGGTATATGGGAAGTTGGGAATACCTACCAGGAAATACTAAGGCTCCAAATTTAGAGTCATATAGCTGAAAGGTTCCTAGAAGATCATCTAGTCCAGCCCCTTGTACCAATGCAGGATTCACCATACCCAAACTACCCACACAGAAAAATCCAACAAGAAATAGAGGGTGATTTCAGATGTTCCGAGTCTGAAATTCACCCCGACTGAACCACAGTCAAACACGGGCCACGTTTGACTGTGATGAACGTCTGTTGGCTCACCGCCACATGTGCACCACAGTCAAACGCGGCCTGTGTTTGCATTCACCATGCTTCTGGACCTCCGGACGCGAAGAGGTCGAGAAGTGTGGTGAAAGGCCACCACGGCTGTGGTGAACGGAAAGTAACTTCTGTTTACTTACCGTTCACCGCAGTCAATGGATTTCACCCCCACCTGTGGTTGCAGCATCAGGAGGGGGGAGGGCCACCAGGGAACGCTGCGCCATGCGGCCCCACCCCCTCCAGGGGGTGCCGCTTTAGACGTGACAGGCGGCCGGTTTCACCACGGGCCATGATTTGGCGGTCCCCACGCCCGGGGGCAATGGGGCGCACGTCTGTTGGCGCACCCCTTCACCCCCGGCCATGGTCCAAACCACCCCATGGCCCGTGGTGAAAGCGGCCGCCCATCACGTCTGAAATCACCCTGTAAAGAATCTGGCACAGGCAGAGACTGGAACCAGTCAGATGCCTGAACAACAACAATTTTATTTCTATAGCACTCCCCTGCCGAAATGGCGCTTCAAGCTCTTTACGATATAAAAACAATATAAAATACATTTAAAATAAAAATCCAGTTTAAAACAATTTTAAAAGGAGGGAAAATACACTTAATAGGAAACCAGCAGTGGATCCTAAAAGTCCCTGGAAAATAAATAAGTCTTCAGGTACTTTTAAAGTTAAGATGAAATGACAGGGAACAATTTAATAAAATGAAAAATCCAGATGTCTCAAACAGATAAACCACATCAACAAAGTAGGGGAGGAAGGGGGAGGGACAAAGAAAAGAAAAGAAAACCTCAGTGTCAACTGTCTCAAAGGAAAATTCCTTTACAAGCTCAAATATTTTTCTCAAATGGGCCTGCTCATCAATTAAGATTAAGAACATAAGAACACAAGAAGTGCCACACTGGCTCAGAGCATTATAGTCCATCTAGCTTAGAATCCATGAACTTATCCAAAACCTTTTAAAATATAGTTATACTACTTGCTTTTACAACACCCCATGGCAATGAGTTCCACAGGTTAACTGTGCATTGTGTGGGGAAAGAATTCTCCTTTCTTTGATTTAAGCATGCTGACTGAAATTTTATTAGTCTCCAAGTTCTTGTATTATGAGAAATTGTAATTAGTTGTCCCCTAATCATTTTCTGCACATCATCTGTTACTTTGCAAATCTCTATCATATGTACTGTACTCTCTTTTCTAGCCAGGGGAGTCTCATATTGCCGCTTTTCATAATGTTGATCATCTTCATGCTCTTCTTGTAACATTTCTACTTCTGACTCATCCGTTTTGTTGTCTTCAATTGCACACAGTTTTCAAGGTATAGTCACACAATAGATTTGCATAGCAGCATTATGATATTTCCCCATTTACTTTTAATCCCTTTCCTAATAGTAGCTAATGTTCAGTTTGCCTTTTTGACCACCTCTGATGCACACTTAGTCAATGCTCTAAATGAACAATCCACATTCATTCCAAAATCTCTTTCATGAGTGGATCTGGACCACTAAGTTAATTTCACATAGACTCACTATCACCTATTGTCAAAACACAATGTACATCACAAACTACGCAAACCGGTTTGGAACTGGCAATATCTGAGAGAAAGCAGATTAGCAGTCCTTTAAAACAGAGGCAGGGAACCTTTTCACTCCTGCAAGACACTTTGAAAATTAAAAGCTCTTAAACTGTATAGGAGCTGGGGGTGCTTAATTAAGTGTTGTGCTTTGGATAGGAGAAAGACGTAGCAGGTTCAGATCCTGGATATATGCCACTGAGCCATCCCTTTGCCAACACTGATAAAATGGGTGTTAAAGTTTTATTATACATGTTTCAGGGCACCCATAGAGCACATCTGCAACCCTGCAACATGTATAATAAAATGTAACACCTATTTTATCAGTCTTAGAGTGTCTGTGTGAAAAGGGCCCCTATTTTAGGTTGTTTTCACTTGGTGCTGCTTGGTGCTACTGGGAGAGGTGTGCACCGGCGGTGGGTGTGCTCACTTTCCCATGGGCGCACACCCATCTCCACCTACGCCACCGCCTCCATTTTGTCGGATGACTCAGTGGGTGGGTGATGGGTGTGCACCGGGAGCACGCACACACACCAACCCACCACCCGTGCACACCCATCCCCGCACCCACCATTGTGGCGTGCGCAGAGACGGCCCCCCTACCACACATACACACACACACGATGGGGGGGGGGGTGTCCGTGCAAAAACAGTCAGAGTGAATGCCTCACCTCCGCTCTCTTCCCCTGTGGATCAATCATTTAAGACTTGGGGGGTTAGGACTGGGTCTATGGACCACATACAGGAACTGGAAAGGACCCAAATAAATAAATAATAATAATAATAATAATAATAATAATATTTTTAAAAGCAGCAGACTAGACTTGACCCATAGACCAGAGGTTCCCCACTCGTGCTTTAAGACATCTTTACTGGGATCTTAATTAGCAGCATTCTGTTTTTCATGTATTACAGGGAGATCATCATCTCTGGAGTGTTGCCAGTTTCCAACAGCAAAACAAAAGTTCTAAAACTCACTTTAATGAGGTACTCTGTAATGCCATCAGCCAAACCATCAGGCCAGGTTAGAGGATCATTGTTAATTTTCCTTGAAAAGTTCAATGCTTCTACATATGTACTTTCAAACTCTCATTTAGCAATAAGATCTGTATTCACGCAGTTGAACTTAAGTAGCATTTCCTGTGTGTATTACAGATGCTACACGCACAGTGAGAATAAAGTAATAAACATCAGACTCTTATTAGAATAATACAAAGTTCTGACAGCATTAACAAATTGTTCTTACTGTTCAAATGCCATGTAGCAGATGATTTTCACATCATTAATTACAGTGATTGTCAGGAAATGTCAGAATTGTAATTTTTTTAAACCAAGCTATGGTTTCAGAAAATAATGGTTTGTTAAATATGAGTATATCAATGTCTGATTAGCCGAGTAGTATATATTTAGTTTTAAAAGAAGCTACTCAAGTATATCGGTGCAATCATGAAACAGTGCCAGCATATTGCACCCTGTTTTAAAATGGATTATACTGTACAATACTATAAATATGAACAAAATATATTTTCTCTTCTTGTGGAAGGATTCAATTTGATTGCCACATCTGGGTTCTTGCTATAAAAGGAGGTTACCAAAAAACAAACACACGAATCCTAAAACTCTTTAGTGCTGTTTCTACTTTTTCTTAGGGATGTGCAAACAGGACAGAGTTCAGCTGTTCAGATGTTCTGATGTTTGGACTAAAACCTTAGTTCCGGTTTGTGCATTCAGTCCGACGGAGTTTGGACCCCCCCGAACATTCTGAAAGCTCGGTCCCGCTGGGAGGCTTGGGGGTGCTCCAGGGACCTCCAGGGGTGCCCGTGGTGACATGGTAGGCCATCGGAGACCCAGCAGCAGCATCAGAGACCAAGAAGGCTTGGAACCTGGCACCCCGGGTTGCTCGGGCAGGTAGGCTCGGCGCTTGGCCCCTGGGGGTGCCTGTGGCACCAGGGTTGGCCATCTGAGATCCAGCGACAGCAGCAGCAGAGGCCAGGAAGGCTTGGGGCTTGGTGGCTGGCACCCATAGTTGGTCAGGCATTGCAGGCTAGCAGGCATCGGTGGGTCTCAGACGGTCAGCCATGCCCCGACGGGAATCGAGTAGGCATGCCTGGGGGCCAAGCGCCAAGCCTGAGTTCTTCTGAAGAAGGGGAATCTTTTAAGACTCCTCTTCTTTACCCTGCAAAGAGACTGGATAGATACACAACAGCAATTGGAACTGCGTACCCCAAGCCTAGTTCCCATACAGGTTCTTCCTCCTGTGAGCTCCCAGAATGGTAGCCCTCTGGTTTAGAACTGGGAAAGCTGAAATGCAGAGAGGTCAAAGGACTTCCAAACCAGGAATTAGAACTGGGGTCTCTTGACTCCTGTCCTGTCCTACAAATGAGCAATGCTGCTGCCCACCCAAAGGCTGCTGAAAGCAGATGCTCTGCTGGGCTGCCCGTCTCTGCCTGCAGACCATGACAGCACGCACAAACATGCTTTGGGCACCGGCAGACACTACTGTAGCCCTGTCACTCCTGCCGTGATGGTGACTAGAACTGGAGAACCCAGCATAGAGCGAGCAAAACTGGAGGCCTGCCAGCCTGCAATGCACAGCCAAGTAGGGGTGCCAGCCACCAATATTCAGCATGAGGTCACTTCCCTGGGTGCCTTGACACATGGGAAGTAGCCATGCACAGTGCTGGGTAATACTGGTTCTGATCCTTCAGGATTATGTCCAGTTAAGATGGATCCTTTGCCTGTACCTCCTCTCTCTCCCGCAATATTGCGGATGGAGACATTTGATATCCCGTCAAAGCAATTGGGTTTTGCAACCACAGATGAAGTGGAGGCATGATGGGCAGGTCACCTAAGGAAGTCTTTTATCTCTATAGTTTATTGGAACATTTCGTGTTGGAAAACCAAATTAATGGATAATGATTTTGTTTTTTCATTAGATCCTTTGGCATTATTTTGCTCCAAGAAACGTGACAGGCATGAATATGTGTCCTTTGTTGTGGACGTTGCCCCATCTGAAGTAAAGGGTCGGCCTAGCGGGGGTTTGGGCTGTTAAATATATTAAACAGTCACACTGGCAGGCCTCCAGTTCTGCTCACTGTGTGCTGAATTCTCCAGTTCTAGTCACCATCATGGCCAGTCGTTGCAGGCTGCCAGGCATCGGCGGAGCAGCAGCAGAGGTCTGGTCAGGACTTTGTGGCTGGCACCTCTACTTTTCCAGGCATTGCAGGCTGCCAGGCATTGGTGGAGCAGTGGCAGAGGCCCATCCAGGGCTTAGTGGCTGACAGCCCTACTCATCCGGGCATTGCAAGCTGCCAGGCGTCGGTGGAAGTCTGACTCAGGGTGGTGTGCGTCATGCGAGGGAAGCTTAAACTGCAGGGCCAGGAAGCCAATCAGGCACCTAAACCCCATGTCCCCAAACACCGAGAAGAGCTGCCCTTCGAGCGCAATCATTTCCCCCAACATGCATGTGGCTTTCAGTTGAAAGCCACACCACCCTCCACGTCCTGCAGCTGTCGATGGACTTGGTAGCTTCCCCCACCTCAGCTCTCAATAACATGGATGGACAGCCCTCCCTGCCTGTAACATAGGCCCCAGAACCCTGATGGTGGGTTCTGGGACTGGAGTGGCTGGCTGTTTCTTGATGCGGTGGAATTATGGCTCCCTGTGAGCAGAATGATGGCACCAGAACCCTAATGGTGGGTCCTGGGACAGGACTGACAGCTTCTTGATGAATTGAAACAACAGTCATCCCTGCCTGTAACGTAGGCCCCAGAACCCTGAGGGTGGGTCCTGGGGCTGGAATGACGGTTCTCCATGAGAGGAATGATGGCCCTAGAACCCTGATGGTGAGTCCTGGAACTAGAGTGTCAGCTTCTATATGACATGGATGAACAGTCTCCATGCCTGTAACGTAGGCCCCACAACCCTGATGGTGAGTCCTGGGGCTGAAGTGGCTGCTTCTTGATGCGGTGGAATGACGGCTCCACAAGAGTGGAATGATGGCCCCAGAAGCCTGAGGGTGGATTCTGGGACTAGAGTGGCAGCATCTCGATGATGTGGATGGACAGTCCCCTGAGCCTATAATGTAGGCCCCAGAACCCTGATGGTGGGACTCCTGGGGCTGGAGTGGCTGATTCTTGATGCAGTGGAATGACAGCTCCCCATGAGCAGAATGACAGCCCCAGAACCCTGATGGTGGGTCCGGGGACAAAAGTGGCAGCTTCTCAATCATGTAGATGGACAGCCCCCTGTGCCTGTAACATAAGCCCCAGAACCCTCATGGTGGGTCCTGGGGCTGGAGTGGCTGGCACCCCTACTTGGCTGGAGGTTGCAGGCTGCCAGGAATTGGCAGAGCAGTGGCAGAGACCCGCTCAGGGCTTGGTGGCTGGCACCCCTACCATCAGTGGAGCAGTGGCAGAGGCCCAACCAGGGCTTGGTGGATGTCACCCCTGGTTGGCCGGGCGTTTCAGGCTGGCTGGCATAGGTGGAGCAGTGGTAGAGACCCAGCCAGGGCTTGGTGGTTGGCACCCCTACTTGGCTGGGCATTGCAGGCTGACTGGCCTCAGTGGGGCATTTATAGACAATGAAGTGGAACACCAGCCCTCCCTTCCTGGAACCTAGGCCCTAGAACCCTAGGTGGGTCCTGGGGCTGGAGTGGCTGGTATCCCTACTCAGCCGGGCATTGCAGGCTGCCATGCATCGGCAGAGCAGTGGCAGAGGCTTGGACAGTGCTTGGTGGCTGGCACCCATACTTGGCCGGGCATTGCAGGCTGCCAGGCATTGGAGGAGCAGCAGCAGAGGCCCAGCCAGGGCTTGGTGACTGGCACCCCTACTTGGCCGGGCATTGTAGGCTGGCTGGCCTCGGTGGGGCATTTATACACAATGAAGGGGAATGACAGCCCTCCCTGCCTCAAACACCAGGACCCAGAACCCTGACAGTGGGTCCTGGGTCTGGAGTGACCGGCACCCGTGCTTGGTCAGGCATTGCAGGCTAGCTGGCATCGGTGGAGCAGTAGCAGCAGTCTGGCCAGGGCTTGGAAGCTGGCACCCCTGCTTGGCTGGGTGTTGCAAGCTGGCTGGTATCGGTGTAGCAGTGGCAGAGGCCCGGCCCGGGCTTGGTGGCTGGCACCCCTACTTGGCCAGGCATTGCAGGCTGGTTGGCCTCAGTGGGGCATTTATAGACAATGAAGTGGAACAACAGCCCTCCCTGCCTGGAACGTAGGCCCCAGAACCCTGAGGGTGGGTCCTGGGGCTGGAGTGGCTGGCACCCCTACTTCGCCAGGCATTGCAGGCTACCAGGTATAGTGGAGCAGCGGCAGAGGCCCGGCCAGAGCTTGGTAGCTGGCACCTCTACTCGGCCGGGCATTGCCGGCTTGCATCCTATTCACCGGATCTCAACAAGCTTTTCTGAACTTTTTTTACAATCAGGGAAAGTAGCCTTTAAAATGGCCCTGGAAGCTTTTAATGGTAAATCTTCTGCCCAATTCCTATTTGGTGCCGAACTTTGGGCACCCCTCAACTTACCTAATGTTGATACTATCCAATCACAAAATTTGAGAGACTTATTGTGGACGCCAGGGGGTACTCCTGGAGCTACTATTCGCCTTGAACTGGGCCAGAGGAAGTGGTCTTTTAGGGCTTGGCCATGGTCCATAAATTGTGGTTAAGAATTAATAGCCCGGCCCCTAGGGGCTTGTTTCCTTTCCTTATTACGGATTCTTATAGGTGCTCTTGGCACCAGGAGTTTGAGTCTTATCTGACCTCCTTGGGTTTATCAAAGGTCTACCTGCTATCCAAGGACACAAGGACTGCAGGGGCAGAGATGCAGATTAGATGGCGGGATATAGACCTGCCGTCTGAGTGGGAAAAGATGGGACTATCAGCTCATATGAGTTACTACCCAAGCTTGGCCCCGGCCAAGGATACTATGGCTCAATACCTGTTATCTGATTACTCGCCAAGGGGAAAATGGCTTTTTATGGTGGCACGTTTTAATGTCTTACCAACATGCCTCCTGGATGGTCGGGGCAGAAAAATCCCAATTGACCGGAGGTTGTGTCCTTTCAATCAGCAAGAGGTAGAATCCACTGAACATCTAATGATTATGTGCCATTTATATGATAAACCCCGTGTTGAATATATTCAATCTTTCTTAAACCTTCACCCAAGTTGGTCTGATGGTTTTGCAAGGAACATTTTGCTCCAAGATGAAAAACAGGAAGTGACCCAAATTACTATCAGTTTTTTGATCGATGCTTTTGTCAGGCGTAAACACTTTTTGGAGTTTCCCCCCCTAGATTAGCATTACTTTGTGAAGTAGAGGATGTATTCATGGATAGCTGGTTTTCTTTTTCCTTTTTTGTTCTGTGTTGATTTTTCTTTTATATTGTACTACTGTGTTGTTTTCTTTTTTTTTTTTCTTCTTCTTCTTTTAATTATGGCTATAACCCTGAGTTTGCCAAATAAATTGATTACTAATACTACTACAAGTTTTTCTGCAAACTGGTCAAGCCTTGCCTGGTGGTGAATCATATGGCCACCCAGTGGCAGACACTGGATTGCCTGGACACAGTACCCATGACACAGCAGAGACAGCAGCAGCAGACATTGGATTTCCAGGGCACCGAACCCATGGCACAGACAGCAGAGGCAGCACTGGCAGCAGCGACAGACATTGGATTGCTGGGGCACAGAACCCATGGCACAGACAGCAGAGGCAGCATTGGCAGCAGCAACAGACATTGGATTGCTGGGGAACAGAACCCATGGCACAGACAGCAGAGGCAGCATCGGCAGCAGTGGCAGACATTGGATTGCCAGGGCACAGAACCTGTAGCACAGCAGAGGGAGCATTGGCAGCAGCAGCAGACATTGCATTGCTGGGGCACAGAACCCAGGGCACAGACAGCAGAGGCAGCATTGACAGCAGAGTCAGACATTGGATTGCCAGGGCATAGAATGCGTAGCACAGCAGAGGCAGCATTGGCAGCAGCAGCAGACGACGACATTGGATTGCCCAGTAGCAGAACCCACGGCACAGACAGCAGAGACAGCATTGGCATCAGCAGCAGACATTGGACTGCCAGTGCATAGTATCTGTGGCACAGCAGACGTGGCATCAGCAGCAGCAGCATAGATTGGATGGCCAGGGCACAGAGCCTGTGGCACTGAAGAGACGGCAGCAGCAGGATTTGCCTGTGCCCAGCACCCATGGATCCAGGATGATAAGATTTGCCAGAGAAGAGCTCCCATACAGCAGCAGATGGCAGCAGCAGGATTGCATGGGCACATTTGGATTTACCAGGGCAGAGCACCCATGGACTAGCAGACAGCAGCAGTGGGATGACCAGGCCAGTGGGAAGCTCACCCATGGTTGCCAGGGTAGGCACACAGGGACTTTGGCATGAGAGGCAGGCAGGCTGGGGCAGGGCTTCAGCTTTGCCCACAGGGTGGGCAGACAGGCACTTTGGCATGAGCATCGGAAGACAAGCTGAGGCAGGGTTCAAGGTTAGCAACTAGGGCAGGCAGCCAGGCAGCATGGCATAAGCATGGGAAGGCAGACTGAGGCAGGCTTTGATCTTGGCAACCCGGGCAGGCAGACACGCAGCGTGGCATGAACATGGGAAGGCAGGCTGAGGCAGGCTTTGATCTTGGCAACCTGGGTGGGCAGGCAGACACAAAGCGTGGCATGACAGGCAGAAGGGAAGGCAGGCTGGGACCTTGGCAGGGCACTCATATAGGCTGGCGAAGACTATGCAGTGCGAGAGAGAGTCAGTCAGATAGGTGGGCCGAGATCATGTAGTTAGAGGCCGGCTGGCAGGCTTACAGCTTCCCAATGCCACCTGGCATCATGAGGTCAGTCAGATAGGCCGGTCAAGGCCATATACTCAGAGAGAGGCAGGGCGGGCACTGGGAGGGAGGGACAGCACCTGAGCATCAGCAGACCAGACTGAGGTGGAACCCTGTCCCAAGACTGCCCCTGGAATGGGATGGCGTGTGCCACTGCACTATCAATCCATGTCCAGGGGAAGCTCGGGAAATCCCAGCATCGGAAGGTTGACCTTAATAAAAAACAACTGCTCCACCAACTTGGCCCCCAGTCTCAGGCGGTGTGGCGAACAAATGTCCCCCACCATAAAGAACACTCGCTTGCTAGGGACACTCGGTGGGCAGGACAAGAGACCCTTGGCCGGTCACACGTTGGTCTTGCTGGCCTAGTAGGCCAAGGGATCGCTGCTGGGTTCTATGCATGGCTCCTCCTCCAGGTAGCTCTCCACTGCTGCTGAGGCACTGTCATACTCCCTCACGTAACTCTGCCTGGGCACCACCTCCACCACTGCCCTGAGCCACGCTGCCTGCCCTGCTGTGCAGGAGCCCATGCTCACACGAGATCCCTGCACATACGAGCTCCTGCTGGCAATAGGGATGCTGCTGGTGCTTCTACTGCTAGGGCTGGGGGCGGGGATAGACCCCACCAGCTGAAAGAGGTGGCTGCTCCCACCATCCCCAGGGGTGTCCTGCTGCTGCTGCCGTGCACTCTCAAGAGCCCGCTCTGCCTGCCGGACCCTCTCCACCAGGTCACCCTTCCAGTGCCCATAGAGCACTGTCTGGCGTGCCATGCTGCCCTTGACCCTGGGGTCCAACATGGTTGCCAAAACGTATTCCTCCCACTGCAGGAGCTCATCGAACCGCGCCTTCAGTCCTCCCTTCAGCTGCTGCACCAGGGCAACTGCCTCATCTGCCAGCTTACTGCCCTGAGGGCCACAATCCCACCCCTGGAGAATTTCCTCCAGTCTCCTGAGAAGACTCTGGACCAGAGGGGTCACCTGGCTGATGGTGGCCGTGGAGGAGCTGATGGTCTCCATCACAGCCAGGAACAGTCTCATCATGAAGATTGTGTGAGCCAGGATCTCCCATTCCGCCCCATCATACTCTGGAAGTGCCCCACTGTCTGTCACCAGCTGAACTTGATGCAAAGCGGATTTCTGCTCAAGAAGCCACTTGAGCATCAGGAACGAGGAATTCCACCAGGTAGACACATCCTGCACCAGCTTTTGCACTGGGGAGCCTTGCTCTACCTGCTTCTCCTGGAAGAGGTCGCTGTCCACGCTCCAGTTAAAGAAACTGGCCAGCTTCCTTCCCTGCTCAATCAGGAAGATAAGGGTGCCTGCCTCAATCCCCTTCTCCCCCAAGCCCAGAGCGTCCCTGACCACCAAGTGAAGGGTGTGTGCGGTGCAAGGGATGCTGGTGAAGCCCCCCTCAAGCACTGCCCTCAATATGTTAGTCTCATTGTCCATCACTAGGCACTGCCAAACACTGCCTTTGGGTACTGCCATCAGTGCACCGTCACTGCCAGGAAGGCGTGCTGCATGTTGCTGCTCAACCACAGGTCTGTGGTGAAGTGGACAGTGGCACCCCCACCCCTTGCCAGCTGCTTCCTCATCCACTCCTTTAAAGCCCGGTACAGGGCTGGCACCACCTGCTGACTCAGGGTGGTGCGTGGTGGCAGCTTAAACTGGGGGGGCAGGAAGCCAATCAGGCGTCTAAACCCCATGCCCGAGAAGGGCTGCCCATCCAGCGCTATCATTTCCCCCAACATGCGCGTGGCTTTCAGTTGAAAGTCATGCCACCCTCCACGTCCTGCAGCTGCCAATGGACTTGGCAGTTGCCCCCACCCCAGCTCCTCCATGGTGCAATGACGATGCTGCTGCTGCTGCTGCTGCTCCCCCCTAGCTGTGATACCGCTCCTGCTTCTAGAGGTAGCTGTTGGAGCAAGACGCTTGCCCGCTGATGGAGGCGAACGACTGGCCACTGCAGTCGGGAACCCACTGGCATCCACTGCCCCTGCCTTCCCGCTTAGCAGCACAGCACTGTGGCATCCCTTCAGGTGCCTCGCCATGCCAGTTGTTCCAAGGTTGGTGAGCACCTGCCCATGCTTCACCACCTTCTGGTACAAAGTGCACTGCATCTCCCTGGGATCATCCGCCAGCACCAACTTAAAATGCACCCATACGGAGGATTTTTTGCCCCCTCCTGACTTCTGACCCGCACCAGATGATGCACTGCTGACAGCACTGCTGGAAGGGGAAAAATATGGTGGAAACACAGCTCTCGAGGGACAGCCATCACCTCAGCACCAGACATCTCCTCCACAGGACTAGTGTCTGCCTCGCTGTTCTCAATCTGAGTGATGTCCTCCCCGCAAAGGGGCGTAATAGGACCCTGAGGCTGATCAACTTCCCACCATGCTGCTGCCACTCTCCCTGTGCTCTCTATAGCTGCTGCTGCTGCTGCTGCTGCTGCTGCTGCTACTGCTACTGCTACTGCTACTCCTCTCCCTACTGCCATTGCCCGGGGATCGGGCCGTGCCTCTAGCACCTGGGGTGGGATCCACCAGCCCTGGACTTCTGGGAATGACATCAATAATAGGGGTCAGGGACATTGGTGGCTGTGGAGGAACATCTGACCCCGAAGCACCCACACCTGCCCCTGCAGCCGCAGCAGAGACAGTCGCAGCCTCCTGGAGTGAAGGCCTTCCAGTGCCCTGTGTGGCAGTGGAGGATGCTGGCAGGAGGCGCCGCCGAACCACACCCCGGCCAGTGCCACTGCCAGGAGCCTCCAAAGCCTGACTGCCAAAATCAGGCCTGTGCAGTTTGAGGCATTGTGATGGGCTTGTGCTGGTGCTGATGCCTGCCACTCCACTGGCACAGCCCCTGCCACGTGCCCCATTGCCCACCTTACAGGCAGCAGATCGGCCTGTCCATCTTCCCTTCTCCATTTCTCCCACCAAAGGAATGCACACGAAGAATTTATATTTANTCTAGAGGTAGCTGTTGGAGCAAGACGCTTGCCCGCTGATGGAGGCGAACGACTGGCCACTGCAGTCGGGAACCCACTGGCATCCACTGCCCCTGCCTTCCCGCTTAGCAGCACAGCACTGTGGCATCCCTTCAGGTGCCTCGCCATGCCAGTTGTTCCAAGGTTGGTGAGCACCTGCCCATGCTTCACCACCTTCTGGTACAAAGTGCACTGCATCTCCCTGGGATCATCCGCCAGCACCAACTTAAAATGCACCCATACGGAGGATTTTTTGCCCCCTCCTGACTTCTGACCCGCACCAGATGATGCACTGCTGACAGCACTGCTGGAAGGGGAAAAATATGGTGGAAACACAGCTCTCGAGGGACAGCCATCACCTCAGCACCAGACATCTCCTCCACAGGACTAGTGTCTGCCTCGCTGTTCTCAATCTGAGTGATGTCCTCCCCGCAAAGGGGCGTAATAGGACCCTGAGGCTGATCAACTTCCCACCATGCTGCTGCCACTCTCCCTGTGCTCTCTATAGCTGCTGCTGCTGCTGCTGCTGCTGCTGCTGCTACTGCTACTGCTACTGCTACTCCTCTCCCTACTGCCATTGCCCGGGGATCGGGCCGTGCCTCTAGCACCTGGGGTGGGATCCACCAGCCCTGGACTTCTGGGAATGACATCAATAATAGGGGTCAGGGACATTGGTGGCTGTGGAGGAACATCTGACCCCGAAGCACCCACACCTGCCCCTGCAGCCGCAGCAGAGACAGTCGCAGCCTCCTGGAGTGAAGGCCTTCCAGTGCCCTGTGTGGCAGTGGAGGATGCTGGCAGGAGGCGCCGCCGAACCACACCCCGGCCAGTGCCACTGCCAGGAGCCTCCAAAGCCTGACTGCCAAAATCAGGCCTGTGCAGTTTGAGGCATTGTGATGGGCTTGTGCTGGTGCTGATGCCTGCCACTCCACTGGCACAGCCCCTGCCACGTGCCCCATTGCCCACCTTACAGGCAGCAGATCGGCCTGTCCATCTTCCCTTCTCCATTTCTCCCACCAAAGGAATGCACACGAAGAATTTATATTTATTTTTATTTATTTATTCAAATTGGTAATCTAATATTATATATGTCTACACTAACTCTAACTGCTATTAACTATTCTAAAACCTATGGAACTAAATGGAATATTATCTAATATCTAAAAAGCCCTAGTCCTAAAAAAACACACTATAAAATATTTAAACTGAATCACTACACACTATATCTATCTATCTCTATAACTAAGCTAACTCCTACAACTATCTATCTGTCTATCTATCTAATCTATCTACACAGGGATGGGGGTGGAGGGGGGGAAACAGACAGCTCACAACAAACAACACAGGGAGGGGTACAAAACTGAAATGAAACCTAAATCAATCTAATGCTACTCTGAATAAATCCAAAAACAGGGGAAGGGAATCAGGGATGGAATATATACAGGGAGGAGGGAAGGATTCAATGGAGGGTAGGGAGAAAGAACACAGAGATGGGTAAAAAATAAAAATAACACCTAAATCTATCTAATCTAATCTAAATAAATGAAACTATGGAGGTAAATGTGTGGAAATGGGTGAAATAGGAGGAGGATGGCAAGGGATTGGAAGGAACACAAACTGCTGGGAGAGGGAGACTTCAGAATATGCCTTCTGACAGGATCAGTGGCTAGCTCAGAACGATATGGAAGAGGNAGTGGCTAGCTCAGAAGGAATTGGAAGGGGGGAGGGCAATTACTTTTGTTACTTGCTGCGCCTGCCTTACCACAAGCCCCATTGGCTCTGTGCAGCCTAACCCCATGCCAATCACAGACTGCGAAGCCAGTGATCTGAAGAAAAAAGGAATGGTGATTGGGCAAGCTGGCTGCTAGTCCAAGCCTCTCCACCCGTAGCACCAGGAAGTCTGCTGCTCAGCTACGCACACACACACACCCCTCGCTCCCTGGGTCTGCCAGCCCTGTTTTTCTGCCTGAACTCAGCTGAACTCATCCGAACGTGCCCGAACTGTTCAGAGTTTTGTTCGTTCAATTTGGGCATCTGGTTCGGCCGTCCGAACTGCCTGAGTTCGGGCCAAACCCCGAACATCTGAACCATGTTCGCACATCCCTACTTTTTCGGTTACCAATCTTAGGGCGTTTATAAACGATCCCACTCACAAGCGGGATCGTTTAATGTGCCGCATCTCCCCCGCGCCTACCTCTCTCGGACGGGTCTGATGTTCAGAAGAGCATCAGACCCGTCTTAGAGCTCAGTGCGCATGCGCGACCTTTTGCGCGTGCGCACTTCAGAAGGGAACCCGGAAGTGCGGCTTAAAGCCGGCACTTCGGGGATCCGCGTCAGAGGGGGCAGGATCGCCTGCCCCCTCCAACGCGCGGTAACACGCAGCTGGAACAAGTAGACGAGCTCAAAGAAAGGCGGCTGATCAAAGGATCAGCCGCCTTTTTTGTCTCGTGTATAAACGCCCTTATTATTCAAACAAATACAGTACTTGGCATCCCATATGTAAACACTTACATTCCATCCTGATTAATTGTGTTCAGTTGTATTACTTGTGTCAACATGTAAAATATAGATTACAATGTAACCTACTGGTGGTTAATATTTAAAGATAATATGGTGCATCAGAATTAAAAATACTAGTAGGATACAGCTATCATTCATCCAATTAAGTAGCAATCAATATTTTGAGGAGAACATGTAACTATAATCAGACCAGTGACTGCCTTCTATCGCCCATAAAAATCTTGTTATTTTGCTGTGATAAAAGAAAAACAGTTGCTTTTGGAACATCTCTTGTAGAATCGAACATATGAAAAACAGACATCAGAGCTGAACAATATGAAACCACATCTCTGTGTTCTGTATACATTTATTTTTTATTTATTTCGTTGTATTTATATGCCACCCCCCATGCCCACGGCATCTCGGGGCGGCTTCAAACATAATACAAAACAGTTTATAAAACAATTTTTAAACATAAAACAAATTTAAAACACCCCCCACAAAAATTAACCCACCACCCCACTCTCCCCTCCAAAGGCCTGGGTGAACAGCCAAGTCTTACAAATATGTTGAAAGGCCAACAGGACCAGGACCAGGCAAGCCTCCTCTGGGAGGGTATTCCACAACCGCGGCCCAGCCACAGAGAATGCTCTCTCCATTGTGACCCCCCGTCTTACATGTGGGACCTCCAGAAAGGCGCCCCTGGTGGACCGAAGGGATCGCTCTGAGGCACGGAGAGTGAGGCGGTCCCCGAGATATGAGGGGCCCAGGCCATGCAGGGCTTTGTAAATCAATACTAGCACCTTGAATCTGGCTCGGTACGCTATAGGCAGCCAGTGCAGAGCGCGGAGCACTGGTGTTATGTGCTCACGCCATCCCGTCCCCGTCAGAAGACGGGCCGCTGCATTCTGCACTAGCTGCAGCCTCTGAACCAGAAACAAAGGAAGCACCACGTAAAGCGCGTTGCAGTAGTCTAGCCTCGAGGTGATGAAGGCATGGATGAGAGTGGCCAGATCAAGCCCGGAGAGGTAAGGTCGAAGCCCCCGTACCAGATACAGCTGGCAAAAGGTGGCTTTAGCCACCACCTCCACTTGCCAATCCAGACAGAGGCCCGAATCCAAAACCACCCCCAGACTCCAAACCTGAAGAGCAACAGGAAGGCGAACACCCCCTATCAGGGGGGCCAGCACCTTCCCCGCCCTTCCCACCACCATCACCTCCATCTTATCGGGATTATGCTTCAGTCTGCTCTGCCCCATCCAATCTGCCACGGCCTCCAAACCTTGGGAGAGTAACGAGACAGAAGGATCTAGGTCAGTTGAAAATGAGAGGTACAGCTGAGTATCATCAGTATATTGGTGACATCGTACCCCGAACCCTCTCACAATCTCCCCCAGGGGCTGCATATACACGTTGAACAACAGTGGAGACAGAATGGAACCCTGCGGAATGCCACAGGTCAAGGCCCGGGGACTAGATGTTTCAGCCCCCCAGCATCACCCACTGGCTTCTCCCCAAGAGGAATGAGCGGAACCATCCAAGGACAGTCCCATCCAGACCCCCCAAGTCTCGCAGACCTCTCAACAGCAGCCCATGGTCCACGGTGTCAAAAGCGGCCAAGAGATCTAGCAGGATCAAAAAGGTCAAACATCCTGCATCCATCTCCTGGCAGAGATCATCCACCAAGGCCACCAACACCGTCTCAGTACCATAGCTGGGGCGGAACCCGGATTGAAAAGGGTCAAGGAAACCGATGCTGTCCAAATGCGCCTGGAGCTGCAGTGCCACTGCC
>QEPC01012168.1:3220165-3231090 GCA_003113815.1 Sphenodon punctatus | reverse complement strand
GCTATGAGGGCAGCAAAGAACTCCTTCTTTGCTGTCCTCACAGCCTCAACATAGGACCGCAAGTGGGTCCTATGGAGAAGTCGGTCAGATTCAGAGCAAGTCTGACGCCAGCATCGCTCTAGTCTCCTACCTACCTGCTTCATACACTGCAGCCCCTCAGTAAACCAAGGGGCCCTGCGGTGACGAGACGGAGGGAGAAGATGTCTCAGAGCCACCCTGTCCATGGCCTCCCCCAACAAGATGTTCCAATGCTGGACAAGCTCATCTGCAGAGCGGCCGTCCGGGTCTAAGGTTAACTCCCTCAAAGCCTCCTGGAACCGCTGCAGTTCCATCAGCCTCTGAGGGCAAATCAACGTAACTGGTCCATTCCCCTTCTGGAGAAGGTGTGCTGAGAGGCTGGTTTGTAGGAAAGAATGATCCGTCCATGACAAGGGTGTGACCCCCACATCCCCCACTAATGGATCACCTGCCTCAAGGCCAGAACAAAAGATCAGGTTGAGAGTATGACCCCCCACATGGGTTGGGCAGTTGACCACTTGGGACAAGTCCATGGTTGCCATGGCGGCCATGAACTCATGCTCCACTCCTACAAGGCTGGCGTCGGCATGGGCATTGAAGTCCCCCAGGACCAAGGTCCTGGAGGAGCTCAACGCCACCTCTGAGGCCAGCTCTGCTAGAGCGGCAAGGGATGCTGCCAGACAGGAAGGGGCCCAGTATACCAGCAGCACCCCAAGCTCGCCCCCAGCCAAATCAAACACCACATTATGCACAAAGCACAGTATAAACACACAAAATGAATTTTGATATGGGCTAGAACTGAAATGGGTACTTAATTTAATACTAAATTACTAAAAACTAACAGACTAGTATGTCCCACATGAGAGTCTCTTGAGAAAATTAAAAAGTCATGGGATAGGAGATAGTGTCTTACTATGGATCAGGAACTGTTAAAAGATAGAAAGCAAAGAGTTGGACTAAATGATCAGTTTTCACAATGGAGAGATGTAAAAAGTGGTGCGCCTCAAGGATCTAGGGGTGTGCATGTAGTTTTTGTTATTACAATAACGATAATGAAAATGACAATGATAATGAAAATGACAACCAAGAATACCAAAAATGACAACTGAGAATACCAATAATGGTAACGGTAAGGATATTGATATCGATACCAATACTGATAACGATACCAAAAATGATACCAAAATCAATACCAAAAACGATAACAAAAATGATAACAAAAACAACAAACAAACAAAAACAACACTGTCGTTATCCTTGTCATTATTAGTGCTGTGGTACTTGGGTTTTGGAGGGAAAATGTAGAGGGGAGGAGGGAGCAGACATCTCGGAGTCTTAACAGGATTGAGCTGTTGCACTGTGCCTATGTTGGGAGGGGTGAGCAGCTCAGCAGTATCTGATGGACGTATCCTTGGCCAATGAGCAGCACAAGCAGGCTCCACCAGTGTCATGGGGCTCTGTGATTGCCAAATGCCTGTTGCCTCCCACAACCAATCAGAGGGGCAGTGGGGTAGGGCACTGCATCCCTTTATAATGGGAGGGCCAGGTTTTTTCTCTCCATTGTGTGAGCGCTCTGCTTGTCAGGTTGCGTCTACACAATGGTGGTGCTTGCACATAAAAAAATCTTCCCTAGGCCTCATTGTATTATTTATTTATTTATTTATTATGTATTCCCACCAATACCTTTCCTTCCTCATACCCTACATTTTACCTTCTCCCTTTCCCTGCCCGTCTCCCCCCTTTACATTATATAGAGATAGGTAGTATAGATTAGATATAGATATACATTATAAACATATAGATGAGATTAAAATAGCTATATAGATAATTGATTAGATAATAGATAATTTTCCTTTCCCCTTCCCCTGTCTCCCTTAGATTTAGATAAATATTAGTTATACACAGGAATCAATAATGATACTGATACCAAAAATAAAATCTTTGTTTGAAATGGTACCGATATCAATAACGATCAATAACGATAACAAATATCGATACCGATAACAAAAATGATACCGATATCGATACCAATAATGAAACCAATATAAAAAACAATACCAAAAATGATAACAACAATGCAAACGAAAACAACACTGTCATCAACGATAGCAAAAACATTTTTGAATAACAAAAACGAAAACAAAAAATGAAAACAACATAGAAGCCTGGTGCACACCCCTACAGGGATCTGTATTGGGACCGGTGCTGTTTAATATATTCATTCATGATTTGGAAAAGGGTGTTAAGAGTGAGGTGATCAAATTTGCAGATGACACCAAGTTATTCAAGGTAGTTAAAACACGAGCAGACTGTGAGGAACTGCAGTGGGATCTTACGACACTGGGTGCCTTGGCATCTAAATGGTGCAAGGTGCAAAGTGATGCACATAGTGAAAAACAATCCAAACTATGCCTACACAATGCTGGGTACTAAGCTAGGAGTTACTGGAAACCATCATTAAGAACAGAATCGCTGGGCATGCTGATAAACATGGCTTAATGGGGAAGAATCAACATAGATTTAGCCAAGTCATGCCTCACTAACCTGTTGGAATTCTTTTAGGGTGTAAATAAGAATGTGGGACAAGGGAGACCCGATAGATATAATGTACCTGGATTTCCAGAAAGCATTTGATAAGGTCCCACATAAAAGACTCTTGAGAAAATTAAAAAGTCATGGGATAGGAGGTAGTGTCTTACTATGGATCGGTAACTGGTTAAAGGATAGGAAGCAAANAGTGGTGTGCCCCAGGGATCTGTATTGGGACTGGTGCTGTTTAATGTATTAATTAATGATCTGGAAAAGGGCGTTAAGAGTGAGGTGATCAAATTTGCAGATGACACCAAGTTATTCAAGGTAGTTAAAACACAAGCAGACTGTGACAAAAGGGAAAAGGTTCTTATGAGACTGGGTGCCTGGGCATCTAAATGGCAGATGAGATTTAATGTGGACAAGTGCGAAGTGATGCACATAGGGGAAAATAACCCAAACTATGAGTGCACAATGCTGGGTAGTAAGCTAGGAGTTACCACTCAGGAAAAGGATCTGGGAGTGATTGTGGACAATACACCGAAATCCTCAGCCCAGTGTGCAGCAGCAGTCAAAAAAGCAAACAGAATGTTAGGAGTTATTCACAAAAAAATAGAGAATAAAACCAAGGATGTCATAATGCCTCTATACAAATCAATGGTGTAACTGCACCTGGAGTATTGTGTGCAGTTCTGGTCGCCCCATCTCAAAAAAGACATAGCTGAACTAGAAAAGGTACAGAGAAGGGCAACGAGAATGATAAAGGCTATGGAATGTCTTCTGTACAAAGAGAGGCTTGACAAGCTGGGTCTCTTCAGCTTAGAGAAGAGAGGACAGAGAGGGGACATGATAGAGGTTTATAAAACCTAGAGTGGTGTGGAATGAGTAGATAGGGAATGGTAAAATAATACTAGAACTAGGGAACACCCCATGAAACTAGCTGCTGGCAGATTTAAAACAAATAAAAGGAAATACTTTTCACTCAACACATAATTAACTTAAAGAATTTGTTGCCAGAGGACGTTGTCAAGGCCAGTAGTACAGCCGGGTTTTAAAAAGGAGTGGATAAGTTCTTAGAGAATAGATCCATTAATGTTTATTAACCAAGTAGCTTACGGAATGAACTTCTTACTGTCAGAAGCTGGGAGCGAACAATGCAGAATGGATTGCCCATTGTGACTGTTGGTTCTTCTCATGCGATCGAGATTGGCCACTGTCGGAGGACAGGATGCTGGGTTTGATGGACCATTGGTCTGACTCAGTATCTGACTCAGTATGGCACTACTTATGTTCTTACCCATGGATAGTACCTACATTTTCAAGTACCACATCAGGTACTTGACGGGATCCCCTGGTAACAATCGGGTACACAGTTACCCCTAAATCAGTAGTTTCTGGTACCAATTTCTCAATTTCCAATTACCAATTGGTATACTGGAACAGAAAACAAAAAAATTGTTATGGAAAACAACAAAATCAGGATGAGAAATCAAAAGATCGGGACTGAAAGTCAACTTTCCAGGACAGAAAACCAAAAAATAGGTGTTGGTAGTCAGAAAATCAGTACCAGCATCCACATTCCAGGACTGGAAGTTGAGATTCCTGGACATCGCGTTCCAGTTGGGTACAGCCTACAAAATTAAGTGGCTTTAATGTGTTTAGGCATAGAAAAACAGAGGCATTCTGAATCATTAGTCATCTCTCAAAATTTAAATCAGGATGTTTTTGTTTAACCCAACTAGATAGAAGAAGAATGGATTAATAAGTCTAAGTTCTCCTAAAAATATATGACTAAGTAACCTAAGATAAGATATGGAAAATACAAGATAAGTTAAAAATTAATGTCCTCTGTTGTTAAACACTTACTATATGGGTAGTTGTCTTCTGTTGTGTATATTCCTGTTACATTTCTATATAAGGTGTAGGTAACCCAGTTGGAATTTGGAGAATCAGGTGGGCTCCAGGAAAGATTGATAGCAGAAGAATTTAGAATTTGTCCTCTTGGTGGAGGTTGCTGGGATGGAGCTAAAGGACAATTAAAATATTAAAGGGCAATTCATTAATACACAGGTAACTTGAAGTCAAATCTTTAGGAAAAGGTCCTTCTGATACTGTCAATCTTTGACCCTTTTCACACAAGACAGGTTCACTCATGCTCATTTGGATCACGCTGCGTGGGCCCCTCCCATGTGACTGCTGCAGTGGGTAAGTGGAGTGGTGCATATGCTCCCATGACCCACCCACCTCCAACCATCATCCACTCACTGAGCAACTGGGGAAAACAGAGGTTGCTCCGTGCGTGGAGGTGAGTGGAGGAGGGTGGAGACAAGTGTGCACCCATGTAACCCTCCCACCCCCACACTGCCCTTACACCGGCATGCACACCCATCCCCCTCCACACCCGCGCCCATTTAAAAAGAACCATTGTCAAGCAGATGTGGTTATTCAAGACAGTCATACACAAAACAAATGTCTTAGAAGGACTCTACAACAAAGTTTTTATCCAGTTACATACATATTTTGTAAATGAGAACTTACGATACACTCGAAAAAACCCCACAAGTTAAACATCTGTAATATATTTTTAATAACATCCCTTATCTTCATTTCTTTTGTGTTTAGTAAATTATCTGAAGATAGATTGTATTTTATCTTAATAGATTAATTTAAAGTTTGAAATCTAATAATCTGTTGCTTTTTCAGAAGTTACATTTCCATTCAGTTTATCCCAACAGTCACATAACTTCATCTAATGGTGGAGAAGGAAAGGTTTACATGGTGATTTAATCTGATACTGGATATCAGAAGTATTACTGTAATGTGTTATCTTGCCTTTGTCAAATAGAAGACTTCAAAAAACACAGCAGTGACTTAGAATTTTTATACAAAATGGAAGAGGGTGGGGGCATGTACACTGGAAGAGGCCTGAGGAGCTATGGGAACTATGTCGCGCTGCCTAGTTCAGCTGAATGGTGAAGCAACAGCGCAGTCAGGTGAGTGAGTCAGCCCAGGAAGCACATGGGGCAGGAGCTTCCCAGGACATCCCAGAAAGACCTGCATTGTGTGGCAACTAATGGGGTCCAGGTAAACCGGGTGCCTGTTGGGGGGTGCCCAAAACTGCAGGTATTACCATGGGTAGAAAATGCGCTACTTGCTGCACCCCTAATATGATTCCTTCTTTTCACTTCTTGTAGCTTTCCTTTTTGGTTTTCAGATCCTGGAAAAGCCTTTTGTGCAGCTCATGGCAGGAGCAGACTGAGGGGGTTGCTGCCCCTTTAAGAGTGCTGCTAGCTTATGGGCTGGGCATGGGTGTGGCAGAGCCAACCCTAAGAGTTTACGCCAGCCTGAAGGCTGACTAAGGGCTTGGCAGAGCCAGGCCAGCTGGAATATGCTCCCTCTTCTTATACCCCTGGTATAAGAAGAGGGAGCCTGCAGAGGAGAGATCAGTCTGTGCTTGGCTGTTAAGGAGCCATCTCTGTTTAGCAGAAGCCCTGTTCAGTGTTCAGGGTGCTGAACCCAAGCTAGGAAAAGCTAGAGAAACCTGAACTGAAGGGATAAGCGACAACAGTGGCCAGAAGCTTGGTGCCTGGATCCCTACGTGGTATACAAGTGGTGTGAAGCTGCAAGACGATTGCCCAAGCCTGGAATACAGAGCGGTATGGACTATGTGTAGATGTATGAGGCTATGGGAGACTGACTAGCCAGCCAGAGGCATGGGCCTGGTTGTGCTGTGACTAGTTAGGAATGGGTTTGCCAGAGGGCTGCTCCTGGGCAATAGTGAGGTGGAGCAGAGACTGGAACTGCAGGGTGAGGGCGGATGAGCCAGTAGCCCAGAGATGGTGAAAAACTGTGTATAATTTCCTGAAGAGACTGTATATAGTGGACAAAAGGACAGAGAGCTAACCCTAAAGCGAGTGACTACTGCTTTGAAAGTGACTACTGGGGTCTGATTGTGTGTGGACATACTCCAGCATGAGTGCACCCTGTTACACAGTCACATTGGTCTCTTGGATACCTCCCCATTTTTACTTCTCATTGGGATAGCTTGCTGCTGTGCCTTCAGAATTGACTCTTAACAGCTGTCAACTTTCTGAGATACTTTTTCCTGTAGATTTTCTGTCAATGGGGACTCTACCCATCTCTCTAAGCTAGTAGAGACCATGTGTCACTGGATGAAAACAGATGTGCCAGTGCCGCGGTGTCTCACAGGCCCGTCCCAGGATGGGAAATGGCAGTCGCCCCTCCCAGGGTCAAGGGGGGCCAAACAAAGGTGTGTGCCTGCACTGGCCTGTGTGGGTGGCTCTTGGCTCGAGATCAACATCTGAGACTGGGCCCAGGGCACATCCCAGGCCAGCCACCTGCCCGTTCCAGGATCGTCATGGGCCAACATCTGGCAGTGGGAAAACAGATGAGCAGGTGAGTCCGGGGCCAATGCAGGACATATTGGGTCAACGCAGGACACCATCTCATCTGTTTATACCTGTTGTGGCTTGATCGCTGTCCTGTGGAGGCCGACGGCACACTTATGCTCCTTCTTTAATACAAAGAGCTCCACATACTATTTTTAAAATATATATTTAAAGAGATCAAAAAGGAGAAAAAAAAACTTTTACAAATTGTCACTTTAAAAATAAAAATAAAAATCCACTTTTGAGTTTTACAGAATTAATTTAACAGTCATTAAGCCAATAAGAGCCATTAGTTTAAAAGACATGCTTTTAAGACCAGTCTCCACTTACTTTTAGTGCAGCCAAATAGGTTGTGGACATCCAAATTACTAGCATTGGGAACACAGTTGTCACATTTCGAGCCAGTTACAAATTGTTTACACATACACTGTCCAGAAATAGGATGACAAGTGCCATTAATGGCTCCTGCAGGATGACAGTTACAATGCTGACATCTATAAACAAAAACAAAACACGAAAGTAATCAAAACCCATTAACACTTCAGTTATACATTGCAGGGTTTAGAGGCTTTCTTTGTCTTACATAATTAAGAAACACAAATGAAGATACGAGTGAACTGAGATGGAGAAGAAAATTGAAAACTGGTATTTCATAAAAATAGCATTTTAAAATTCACAACTTATCCACTGGTGTTTTCATTTCATTTTAAAATCGAGTGAATGTAGACACTGACTTTAATTTTAAATCATTTACTTTTGGTTGAAGAAAAATGTGTTTGGGGTTTTGGATTTTAAAAAGGGGTTAGTATAGGACTGAGCCATATCTAAACTGTATACAAGCATTTGTTAACAAAATTACTCTGTATTCAGTCTGGATTCCTTATTCACAGAGGATTCAATCCTTCACCATTAAAGCCAATGGGAAATGAGCCTTTGGGCATCTTTAGACATACAAAGATCGGGTGTCAAAACCCTTAAGCATGTGTTTGCTTTGGCTAGTGTGTGTAAGCACCATAACAATCCTAACACCAATTTGGCCACCCATTGAACATGCAATGTGAACACCATTGCATCACAAGGACAAATTGCATGTTTCAGCTGAACACATTACCAACGTTGTGTCTAATGATATTGCATGGCGTGTTAGCAGGTACAACATGGGGAATGAAGCATCAGCACTTGTGTGCTGATTTCAGGTGGCAAGCAAAACACCGATTTGCCCCATGATGGGCTATGTGTCAAAGCAGTGCCACGTGGTGAACACAGGGCCAAACTGGTGTTCATATCAAGGTCAAAACATACATTCAGACACCCACTGATGTTATGTCTAAAGACACCCATTATTTCATTTCATTTCATTTTTAATTTGTATCCCTCACTCTCCCACCCAAAGGCGGCTCGAGGCGGCTCACAACAGCAAATAAATACAATAATTGGGGGGTTTTCCCGCGCAGGGGGAGCCAACAATCAAAGCAACACACAAATACAGCAACGCTAGGGTCTATATCCCACACAGGGGGACCCAGAGTTTCAAAAACAATACACAATCGACACCTCTCCCCCTAATAATAATAAATAAATACATCTTACCCCCCCTTCAATTATCCTCTGCTAATATCAGTCCTAACATTCCCATCCTGTTCACATCAGGGACCTTCTACAATACATCCTTCTATCCCCAACCTCTCAACCCCTCTCTCACCGGGGAAAGCGGGAGGCCTTCTCACAATCCATAACAGCAAAGATTTCACATCAGCTAGTCGCATCGACAAGTCCTCCTCCCCAACCTCCCAGCTCATAAATAAAAACTATTGCTTTTATTTGTTATGGTCATGGCAGTTGCCAGTGCCAAAATAAACCTACCTATCTACTATAAATAAAAACTATACTACCTACATCTATGTGTGTGTGTACGGGGGAGATTGGCAGGAGAAGGAAAATGGTTAAATGTAAGTGTAAGGAATAAGGATTGGAAAGGTAAGGTTGTAGAGATATAGGGATTCTGCAAATGCACCCTGACAGAGCAATAGCTATCAAAGAAACAGAGTCAAGCAGCCCAGCCCTGCAGTATAAAGGGTTGCAGTGCCCTCCCCCAGAGCTCCCCTGATTGTTTCTGGGAGGCAGGAGGCATTGAGCAATCACAAGGTGCCATTCAATTGCCTGGGACCTGCTTGCGCTGCTCATTGGCCAGCTATTACACCCATCAGGTCCTTCCCCTCCCATCACAGGGCCAGTTCAAGAGATCAACACTGTTTCTGGCTCCAAGATGTCTGCTCCCTCCTCCCCTCGCCACATTTCCCTCCAAAAAACACCTTCCAGGCTGCTAGTCAATAACAAAATCGATAACGACTTTCGTTATTGTTATTGATTTCATTATTTTTTGTCATTTTCGTTATTGTAATAACGATAACAAAAATGACAAATTTTGTTTTTGATATGCTGCACACCCCTATAGAGCTTTCCCTGATGCAGAGGGTTGGGGTTTTAGTACAGCAGAAGACAATAAAATGACATTTATGTGCTTAGCTTCATCACTATATGTGATCTGCTGGTCAAAGTCAGAGCTTGAGGTATCTATCTACATTTATATTTCTGACCACTCAACAGTCCATCAAATGTTAACAATGTTTAGTCTCTACATGTTCTGGAATTTAATCAACAACCTATATCATATCGTCGATCCTTCAGATCTTCAACTCAACTTGATGTATATTAGATAATTTTAAAATTGTGGATTATAACAAAATCTAACCTTTATGATGTACATTCTAATCCAAGTTGTATTGTGTAGTATAGTACACACACACTGTGCACATAGTGCATGCATCACATTGGATCAGTTCCCTACTTTGAAAAATCCTGATCCAGAAACTCAGCTGAAGTCCAGCATTATACTCAGGGAACAGTATTCACTGTGTTTACCCATGGCCACGCCATGATTCATACTGTACAGAAAAGCAAGGAGGGCAAAAGTGGTGTAAAACTCACCTTCCCCCTCCCCCAGTTCAAAGCTGTCTTTGTGCTGATACAGTCCCCTGGCATAGGTTAGAGCTACCTGAAAGCTACAATAGGTTACACCACTGCCAGAAAAACAGACTCTGTCCCTTTTCAAATGAGACGCACTCACGCATGTCCACACATTGGACATGTGTGGGTGTGTCTCATTTGAAAGTGGCAGCGGGTAGGCGGACGTGTGTGTGATCTCCCACGTAACACGCATCCCCACCCACCTCCACTCATCGCCCCCACATGGAGTTACCAGCAAAAACGCAGGTTGCTCCATGCAGGTGCATGTGGGGGAAATGGACATGTGGCACCTGCCCCCCCCCCCGCCACAATGCTCCAACAGTGGCATGTCCACAGACCCACCCACTGACTGTTTGGAATGACGATGCACTAGCAGTGTGCAGACAGAAAAAAGTGACATTACCAAAACTGCAGAGCAGCTTTGGTAATGTCACTTTGTTCTGTTAAACCCCTAGGGATGGGCGAATAGATCACGGTTCGGGTTTGACCATTCAGTTCGACCATTCGGTTCGACCATTCGATTCAGCTGCGTTTGGTTCAGCTGCGTTCAGTTCGACAGTTCAACTAGTTCGCCGAGTTTGGGTTCGACTGTTCGGTTCGGTTGTCCGAACAGGACGTTCGGTTAGGCTGTTCGGCTGTTCAGTTCAGCCGTTCGGCCATTCGGGAAATGTTGTTATGGGTGTTTTTTTGTTTTTTATATGGTTTTTTTGTTTTTTTATTGGGTTTTATATGGTTTTCTTTTGTTTTTTATTTGGTTTTTTTGTTTTTGTATGGTTTTTTTTTGTTTATCTAATATTATATATATCTATCTACACTAAATCTAACTGCTATTTATTCTAAATGCTATGAACTAAATGGATTATCTAATAAGTACACAGACCTACTCCTACAAACACTAAAACTAAATCACTAACGCTATCTCTATCACTAAGCTAACTCCTA
>QEPC01012168.1:3184507-3218898 GCA_003113815.1 Sphenodon punctatus | reverse complement strand
GCCGCTGGTGCTGGGGGGTGGGCTCTTTTTTTAAACAAAAATCCAGGCTGGGCAGGGTGTGTGGGGGGTGTCCCCCCTTCCACCCGCGCAGCCTGGGAGGGGGAGGGGGTAAGAATTAATTGTATTTATTTCATTGATTTCAATGGGGACACAGTGCCCCATTGAACTCAATGAAATAAAACTGGTACCAGTATACCGGATTTAATCCGGGAATCCGGTTCTTTGAGAACCGGAAACCAGTAAATCCGGTATCCGGTATTTACCTCGGGGTCCCAATGCTACCTTCTATACCTCATGATCCTCCTGAGGCTGATGCCACTGGTTCTGTGGCCAATTCAACTACTTTTAAGAAAAAGTGGCTGTGTCACACCCAAGTATTATGCCTTATAGGCATGTTTCTTCCTGCCTTTTTTTTTTTAAGCCTGTAAGTCAATAATATGAGTTCAACCATACTTTATAGTAGTTTTAAAAGTTTTCAAAATGATCCAGGTCAATAATCAGTGAAATAGACATTAAAAGTGACAGATTTTTAAACAACTTTAAGAGAACTATTCACATACATTTTCTTCCCCTCACAGAGCTTTCTTTATTAAAGTTCCTTTACTCCACTGCAAGTCTTACTGTGTGATCTCCTGAGTAATCATTCAACACCCTTAAAAAGGCTGATAAAAGCTAAAGCTGCAAAATAAGCTGCAAATTTGTTTTATGGACTAATATTCCCTTGGGAATAAATAAAATACATTCTCTCTTGGAAACCTCTGTACTGTAGTTTGCTCCCTTTTATAGTCAAGAGAAAAGGACAACCCCCCCCCCCCCAAACAGCTGTATTAAGTCATTTCATCTGGTAGATAGTGCAACCAAACCCCTCCTTCAAATAGAGATTTGTTTAGACTGTTTAAATATCCTAACTGAAGAAAGTGATATTTTTTTCTTTAAAAAAAAAAGATAGTTGAACATGTCCAGAAATACAATTTGTATTATTTAATAATTTCATTACATACTGCTGTTTTGTATATACAGTTTGACTATTTTTTTAATGTATGTGTTGATCCGTAAATGAGACACAAGCCTCTCTTACCACTACTGTATATTATTGCACCTCTCATGAATAAGGGTCCCCTGGGTATTCCAGTTTTTGTTATCATTTATCCATGAGACAATCAAACTCATTTTACAGAAAGTACATTTACAGTAATAATTTTCAAAGTCTAACTTGTTTTCTTGGCTAAAATAAGTTGTATTTTCTCCCAGCCCAAGTAATCAAAGCCTTGATCTTGCAAATGCTTTGCACACAATAATTCAATTGTGTTCAATGTGACTATGGGTGAAGGCAGTCATGTGGGCAATAGATCCCTGGCCCGGGGCATGAAACAGCAACTGCTACTCTCCGGGTCAGAGAGGTGCACCGACCAAACATTTCCAGTCAGAGTGCCGTCCTGCCACCCGCACGCCCTGGGTGGGTGGAGCCGCAGCAGACATGCAGGCAGCTGGCCCCGCCCCCACCATGATGGGAAGCCATGGCAACCAGGATGGTGGGGCCAAACAGACACATTGGCCCACTATGGCCCGTGTTGGCCTACGTGGGTGGCCCTTGGCTCAGGATCATCCAAGGGCTGCATTCTGGGCTAACGTCACATCACATCCATGCAGGCCAATATCTGTTTTCACCTTATTTTACATCTGTTTCCAGGATCAGAAATTAGCTATTATCCTGAGAAAATAGATATTTGAGGGGGTAGGGGGTTAAAGTTGTAAAATCATGTAAGCAATTTTTATATTCACCTTATCTTTCTCCATGTGTAAAAATCCTTTAAGACTCTTAAGTAAGGGGGAGATTTTCCATGGCAGAAATACTAATTATATGCTTGACTTTTAATGGTGGTTTGGACCCTAAATTTAATTTGTGCCTTTGAAAACCTTTACTGAATAAACTAATTTCTTAACATTTTACAGCAACACAAACAATATTATCAGTTTTTTTACTCTGTTAACAAAATAAATGACACACTTTTAAAATATTTTTAAAGGATGCCTTCCTTCAGATCTGTATTTAAACAAACACATTTCACATTTGTTAAAATGGAATTATACATAATCAAAGGGCATTGGGGGAGGGGGAGAGACTTTTAACACACGGAAAGAGAAATACCGAACCAAGATGAATTGTAATATTGATTTTGTGAGGATAAATGGCTTTTGTAATATTAATATAGAGAAACCTTTATTACATTGACTCTCTAGGTGCAGTTAGATCCTCTCTAGCAATCTGTTTAAAATATTCATTTTTCATCCTTATGGGAAAACCTCACTTGCTAAACGGATTTAATAAACAGTAATCTGTCAGTATATATATAGACAAACAATTTGTGATGCTTATTGACCAGTTCATTATGGTAAACAATACAGAAGTAAGACATTCCTGATTTTTGACAATACTTATGGCCATTCTAGCTTTGTTCTTCAAACCACTATAAAATCCTGTGGTGAAATTTAGACTATATAGAAGTTAAAGGCAAAGTTCCCATTTACTTCAATTGGGCCAGAATTTTACCCCAGTTTAAAAATATCTCTAATATCTTAGAACTCTGTGCATAGAAAAATGAATACATAGAGGAAAACAGGAACACTTCGTGCCCCATGATTTGCATAGATTTGCATATGTTTATGAACATTTGTTATCGACCACTGATTAATTTGGGGGCTGAGATGGAAAAAAGGGATGCCTGTGTGAGAGGCTCTGTGTTGTATGTGCAGGACTGATGATTCAAGTTACAATCAGCCTATTAAAAAGTCAAACATTCTTAAATGGTTGCACTGACTTGGCTCTACATTTTTATTTTTAAAGTCACTCAGAGGATCACAGGTGAAAACAGTGACAGTCCCTTCCAGCATGCTAAAGAATCATCTCTCACAAACACACTCACATCCCTCCAGCCCTACCTTTTTTAGTTTCCATCTTGATCTCGGGCACACAGCTCCCTCCTGCCTGGATGTTACCTAGCTTTGTTCTTTGATAGTGATGCTTATCTCAAGCTCGTTAAAGTGAGAAAATGTGCCACATCCCTCCCGCCCCTCTCAGCAATAAACAAACAAGAGCAGCAGCCAGGCCTCTTACCTCAGGCAAGCATGCCATAGCTCTTTTGCCTGCTGGATTAATGAGGTGTTAATGAACCACTTTGTCTAGTGAACCTGGCACAAATCTTACATTGCAGGGAGCTTGGTACAAGATAACAAAACCCGCTACTGTACCAGCCAAAAAGGTACTGTTGGAGAGTATGTAAATATCACTCATTTCCTCTAAAAAGGTTTATCCTAAACGTACTTGGGCTGGCACATTTTATGGGAATCTAGAAGATAGGGCTTCTTTCAGATGGATGCAGGTCTGGCCACACCCAAACCTGCTCCAGGGTTGTACCCCCATGTCTGCCTGCTTGGAGTCCCGCCTCACCTGGGTCAAGTTTAAATGGACCTGGCAGCTGCTGCAACCCAAGGTCCGCCACGAGGTGCCACACTCCCCCACACCACAGAGTTGTGGGCGGATGGCCTAATGCTCTAGGCTGCCATTCAGAACTCAACGTTATTGCTGGGGCAACCCCCAGCTGACAGCAGAGCTACAGTGGAGTGTCCGCTGAGCAGACAGACAGCAGCTACGCCTCAGGCTGGTGCCCCGGGTTTCAGTACCCTGCTCTGCTGGTGGTGCTCTTGAATGTTCTGGAACACCACAAGTGGGGCTGGAGTGGAGCAGCCTCCTCTGCCTCTGCTCCAACTGCACATCTGCCTTTAGACAGACAGGCCACGCAGGGGTGATGTGGAGCAGAGGCGGGGCTGCTGTCGGTTTAAAATCCCCCATAGCGCCAGCACATGTGTCATTTAAGTGGATGAGACTTGCATCAGGGCTAAACAGTTGGAGGAGCACAGCATTAGTGATTAGGCTCCAGGACTCTATTACACGTTTCAAAGGTTGCAGATAGAAACGTGGCAGAATCAACACTTTTTAGATGGGCCACGTGGCATGGGGTGGACTCTGACATTTGAACCATCCATTGTCCCAGATGATTAAAATTGCTGGAGAAGGGGTCAGAGACGATTCACATATGATATATGTGTGACTTGCAAAAAAAATAATAATTAAATCACTGACTTTATTTAAATTATTTAAAATATAGTTTTAAGTGTATAAAAACTAAATGAAATTAGCTTAATGAAGAAATCTTTCAGGATGAGGAAAAGAAGCATGTATCCCAACACATTACTGAGCAAATACAGAACTGCTACTCCAGAAGATTCAAAGTTCATGGGTGCTGGAGTGCCTGAAAGTGGATTCAGCACCGGTCACAGTCTAGTCTGGTGGGCTGGGAAGGCAGCTGGACATCCCAATTGGGGCTGTCATCCAGAGCCGTGGTACGTTGGATGGGCAGCAGCAGGATGCAGTGGCACCAGCTGCTCCCTGCCCTCAGAGCTGAGGCAAAAAGGGCCTCACTGGATATCATGGTAATCCACCTTGGCAAGAATGATCTGTCACAGAAAACAGGGGTGGGATTGATTGTGGAAATGAAATCCAACATTCTAGCAGTGGAAAGAATGTTCCCGGGGACAATCTTAGTTTGGGCCGAATTGGTGGGATGCCTGAAATGGGATAAAGCTTTGAACCAGAGGAAAGTAGATAGAACCAGGTGTAAGATTAACTGGGAGGTGGGGAAATGGATGAGGCAGAAAGGAGGTTGTACAGTGTCCCATTGCAGGATCACGTACAGGACGCTAGAATGTTATTGCCCAGATGGAGTGCATTTATCCCCAGTGGGAAACGACAGTTATTTGGCCACGTTGAAGGCCTGTTTCGTTGAAATGTTGGAAGTATGAGTTGGGTGCGGGTGGGGGTTGGGCCCGTCCATTGTAATCAGCAGCGGCCCCTTAGTGGCAGGGTCCAGTGCTATATCAAGTTTTTTAGATAAGAAATCAATAGTCTAAGGAGTCATCTCCTTAAGAGATTGGGAGGCAACACCGGCTGCATAGGCAGGGCATGGCCAGCGCCCAGGTTAGCTTCCCTGGGAGGGGTGTCAGGCAAAGGTGGGCAGGGACATGCATGGTCCCCAAGCCGGTGGCACCTCCATTCCTTACTCCCATCTGAAAAGACACTGTCCCCTCTGGCGGCAGCGGTTAGCCAAGGCCGGAGGGGAGACGTTGGAGGTAAGCAATCAGGGGTGGCATTGGAGGGCACATCCAAGCCATCCCCATCCGTGTCATGGTTATTCAGTTATGTTTATTGGCACTGGACCTGAATTGCCATAGGGCAATTACCCCCACCAGCATAATTCATAATTCCAATTTGAATAAAGAGTGCGGCCATTTAAATCCAACGAAGTTGTCCTTATCTCATTCCAGATGCGCCAACAAAGTTCACAGGTGTGGCTAGGTTGGAATTCCCACCCTTTCCCCCAAGTTGGATCATTACTGCAAAACACATTCACATTCCATACATGCCTCCCCTTCACCCACCCCTCCATGCTCCCGAGTCCCAGTCTTGTGGGCCCTTCTGCAGCTGTACCACCTGCACTTATGATACCTACTCCTTTGAAAATGTTAACTGTCCCCACAGCATGAAAGCAACAGACACAAATAATTGGGTCAAACATGACCACAACTCTTTAAGAAAGTTAGCTTCAATCTGGAGAAACAACAACTAAAGCAAAATTGACCACCAAACTAAACACCCTGTTCAGAAAACCAAAGAGCCAGTGATCAGACACCACCAACCCATGAATGTCCAAAAAGGACCGCCTATGGCAGGATCCAGAAGGAGGGGTGACCCCGTTCCCAAAGGTTGGTGCTATCCTACATTGCTGGAGCAACTTAGACAAACCCCCCACATTTAAAGCTGAAGCTGTGGGTCACACATTCCCTTATCAGCAGCAACTCTGGGTATTTTCAGACGTTACGAGATCACAGTGAACCATGGTGAATACCCACCTGTGGTCACTGTGGCTCGAACGTCTGTTTGGCGGCCGCCAGATGTTCGCCACGGTCAATACCCGCATGGGGTCAATTTGAACCACGCTTCCCGGGCTAGCCGGGGGAATGTCCCGGGAAGCGTGGTCAAAAAGATCCCCAGCGGGGACCCAAAAAAAGTAACGTCTGGCCGGTTGCCACGGCCCGGGATCCCCGGCAGGATCCCGGGCCACGGCACATCTGGCCCGACGCGGCGGCCGCAGTGGCCCCGCCGCCCGCCCGTCTCCCTGGAGGGCGGGCGGCAGGGTGCGTGGAGGGGGCAGGGCCGTGCGGCCGCACGTTGCGCCGCGCGGCCCCGCCCCCTCCCAGATTCCCCACCGGGATCCCCCCGGCACGTCTGATATGGTGTGATGGGGTGACCCCAGCGGGGAATGAAAGGGTTGTTTTCGGTACGGGGCCAAGCGGCCCCGTAACGTCTGAAAACACCCTCTGACTCCCAGCTCATGAGAAGGTGCCTCCAATTTTGAATTCCTCTTAACAATCTGCTTCTTGTGCCTATACCAACCCTGGTATTCCAATTTGCAAAAAGAAGTAACACCTCAGTTGAACATATCCAACATTTATTTAACTCATAGACTGAGAGGAGGTGAAAAAAATCCTGCTGGGAGGTTATGCCAATCAGTCTAGCAAGGGAAAAAATCCTTCCTAGCCCCAATAAAGGCAACCAACAATGCCCATAGGTCCAGTCCAAAGGGGTGGCTGGATGCTCCAGCTTCCTGGCCAAAGTGCATCTGCCTGTCCCACCCTCTGAATCCCTCTTTTAAGCAGGTTGGGAAAGCAAACACTCAAAATGCCCCCACCCCCCAACTCCCAATCAGAAGCCCTGGACGGGCCGATGGTCCCAAATTCAAACCTGGTGTGCTGCACCTTAACTTCTTCCCCACTATGGGACCCAGCCATGCTTGCCCTGTGCTGCCATCCTTTTCAAAGGCTTGTGGAGACAAGATTCCTCCCCTGCACAAGTGTGGGGGGGGGGTAGGAGAATAAAGCTGAAGCCTACTAGGTAATGACACTGACACACTGCATACTTCTTTGCCTTTTGCACACTCTATAGCTGGCTGATAACCCATGGGAGCCTTAAAAAAGGACAAGGGGAGCTTGAAAACAGAATCTTGATGCAAATCCAATTTCCTAAAAGAGCCCTGTTTTTACAATGGGCTAGACTAAACTCTACATTTAGATGTCCGGGCTCTTGATCTTTGGAGGTTTGAGGGGATAGGGAAACAGATACAGCTTTGGTGGTTTGAGTCCATATACATTGTACCATGTGCTTAGCTTAACAATACTTATATGATTTTTATTCCTTGTTCTCCATAGTGGCAGGAAGTAACAAAAGGAAATCCTCATTCTTACTGAGCCCTAAACTGCCATTAATGGATCCATCTGTGATGAACGACACTAAAGAAAAATCTCTTGTGTAATAAGTGACAATAACATAATAGTTAAAGTGAAAAACTAGCCATACAGTAGTGTCAAGTAAGCACAGGAAGATGTGTATCTGGGCGTCTGGGGCAGGGGATGTATTTATTCCTTTGTTTACTCATGGCTAGCATGGAGATCCATATCGCTTAACTCTCCCTTATTTAAAGGCACAAATATTAAATGAGGCAAAAAGCTTTGCAATTATATAGTCTGCATGAGAATGTGGTAATATGAGTGTATGTGTGAAATCTTACTGGACAACATTAAAAAAAGGAAATTGAAATTGTAGGGATTAGACAAGAAAGAGAAGATGCTGCAAGAGAAAGATAGAGCAAAAGACAGACAGAATAACAATACATCATATACAGATATATTATGCCTCATGCATTCATTCATGGTAGTATACTCATGCTATTATAGTATACATAAAGGTCCTAGGATACAAGAGACACAAAATTTTACTGTATGTGGTAACATTAAGGTACCGCTATAGAATTCCCTCCTGTGGAAATACAGCTTTAGATGTGAAAATGAGCTATGATTAGATTACTAAATTCATTTCCTACCAGTTTGATATTTTTTCCATTATTATTAATAGAAATTGTTGCAGAACAAGGAATGAGATTTCAGTATTTTTTGTTGCCATTTGCACAGAAATTAGTCCACTGTCACTGAAACTTTCCTACCAATTCCAGTTTTTAGGAACTGTGTTTGATTTTTTCCCAGTACTACACCAAAAATTTAACTTCATAGCAGATGAGTAATAAAATGTAACAAGTTAACTATTGTTATTTCTTTCAAATATAGTAGAATTCAAATAGATCATTTTCAAGCCCATGCAAAACTTCTGTTAACTCATTACAAGGAGGGGAAAGCATGCTAGTTCTAAGGTACTGTATTATACAGTAGAGCATAGGTATAAAATTTAATGAGGACTGTCGTGCAGAAATTGCATCGTGTTATTGCCACTAAATATAAGGTTATCCAGTTAAGGAAATGTAAGTAATAAAACTGTGTTTTAAAAAACAGAGCCACGTCAACATTTCATTTCAAAATGATGTTCCATAGTCTTGCAAAATTGCAATTTGAATATTTTGTCAGCTCTATTATTAATACTCACCTCCCTGTATCAAAGTCAAATCCAAAATAAAGGTCCCTGCAGTGATCACATCTCTGTCCTGTTAAGGAAGCATCGTGGCAAACGCACTGGCCAGTTAGATCATTGCAGACCTGATTCAGAGAACCAGTTACGTGGCATAGACAAGGCAGGCAGCCACCAGCACTGTACAGAGAAATGTAAAAACCTAATGAAGACAAAAAATGGTGTGAAAAAAAAACACTTTCTAGCAAACTTTCCAAAGGAACAATACTATAGAAAAATGTCATAGTGCACATAAAATCTTAGCTGCTAAAAGAAAAGCCTGGATGAAAATGAGAGATAAAAATGTAACTATTTAGATTCTAGCAAGCTATATGAATGTTTGAAAATATTCCTGCACATTATCTGGCATGTGATATAATTTCATCTTGCTATCATATTGCTCATCCTCCTTGCTTTCCTTTGTGCATTCGCAATTCTTTTCAGTTTTTCTGGTCTTGACTAATCTGTATAGATTTTACTGTTCAGTCCCACTGGACCAATTCTAATACAGAACCCTCTGTTTAACTTTCCCTATTACTCCTTATAGAGATGGCTCATAGCTATGGAAAAGAAAAACCCCTCCTCTCCATTAATTCTACAGTGTTTGATAGACATTTTAGGCAATTTTCTCCACTGACTATTGACATTAAATTACATCAGTTTTTTCTCCATTGGGTCTATATGAATTGGCAAAATAAATTGTCTCTTTCTACCTCTTGGGCCCAATTCAAGTTCCACACACGCACCAAGTACAGGTTACGTGCACGCATCAAGTGTGCATCCCGTGCGCACCAAGTGCAGAATTTGCACACATACCATGCATTTGGTACGCACGTATCCTGCACTTGGTGCGCACGTGGAGCTTGGCCCCCTAGTGTTTGCCCTAAAAATTACTGTAATGTGCCCTATTACAAAGGCATAATAATAGAAACCCTTATTAGCTGTCTGTTTAATACATACAAACATCCCACCCCACAAACACACTGTGTTTTTCTGTATTGTTTTCAACCATGTTAATCTGTGTGGTTATATTCAAATAGAACAAGAAAAATAAAACACATTTGAATTTTACTGCTCAACCCTTTGTTTAAATTTAGCCTCTGGTCCACAGTGAGATAAATCTCAAGTGAATGAAGAAGAGATATCCGTCTCCAGTTAACATACATTCACATCATAAAACAACCACATTGTTGACACTTTATTCCATTGAGGCTCAGAATTGAGCCACCATGGAGACTGAATAGCTGCTCAACGTTATTAGCATGGTAGTGTGTATTGTCTCATGCTGCCATTGATTACAGTACAGTATCCGTCCTGTGAATAAAGAGAGGAGACCCTTTTCTAGCAATGTTACTCTCAAGCACAAGGAATAGCCCTACTTCAAGAGTGTACCGGTAAGATGAGAAATAAGCTTAACTCAAGTCCTCTTGTAAAAAGTTAGTGGGCATGATCCAGAGCACACGGATGCAGCATGCCATGGGTGCGTAAGCAGATCCTGTGCAGCTTCCACATGGCTTGCGCATGTGTCACAGTCCCCATAATGGGTGCACATAGGCTGCACGGGTGCCCGAGTGCATGCATCATGTGAGGTGCATGCGTTCATCTCTGGGCCTTGGGATCAACCCCACCGACGTGTAAAGTAGCCAGTTTATTGCCTGTTATAACTGTATAGAACAGTCATTTTAAGCAACCACCCAAAGCAGACATGGGGAACATCAGACCATGGGGAAAATGTGATACACAACAAGTTTTTATTTGGCTCCCTTGCAGTTCCTGTATCAGTCCCCTCAATCCAGTTCCTACCCTCAATTACCAAAAGATTGAGCTCAGGGGACGGGAGCAGAGATAACTAGGGATGTGCGAACAGACCAGACTTCGGATGTTTGGATGTTCAGACTAAAAACTTAGTTCGGGTTTGTGGGTTTGGTCCTGCGGAGGTCGGATCCCCCCCCAAATGCTCTGAACGTTTAGCCACGGCAGAGGCTCGGGGCACTCCAGGGGGGGCCCGTGGGGGCATGACAGGCTGTTGGAGACACAGCAGCAGCAGCAGCAGAGACCGGGAAGGCTTGGGGCTTGGTACCCCGGGTTGCCCGAGCAGGCAGGCTCAGTACTTGGCCCTCGGGGGGTGCCCGTGGGAGCATGGCTGGCTGGCTGAGATTCAGCAGCAGCAGAAGAAGAAGCCTGGCATTGCAGGCTGCCAGGCATCAGTGGAGCAGCAGCAGAGGTCTGGCCAGGCCTTGGTGGCTGGCACCCCTACTTGGCCGGGTGTTGCAGGCTGGCATCATACTCGACCGATCTCAAGAAGCTCTACTGCAAATTGGTCAAGACTTGCCCGGTGGTCTTGTGGACACCCAGCCTCCGCTCGATGGCGCACTCATCCGAGCTATGCCCTTCTACAAGAGGGAGGAGCAAATGGCTGACATGCAGTACCACCACCAGCAGCAGCAGCAGACATTGGATTACCAGGGCACAGTAACTGTGGCTGGCACCCCTACTTGGCTGGGCATTGAAGGCTGGCTGGCTGGGGTGGAGCATTGGCAGACAGTGAAGTGGAACAACAGCCCTCCCTGCCAGGAACGTAGGCCCCAGAACCCTGATGGTGGGTCCTGGAGCTGGAGTGGCTGGCTGTTTCTTGATGCAGTGGAATGACGGCTCTCCGTGAGCAGAATGATGGCCCCAGAAACCTGACAGTAGATCCTGGGGCTGGCGTGGCAGCTTCTGGATGAAGTGGAATGACAGCCCTCCCTGCCTGTAAGGTAGGTCCCAGAACCCTGAGGGTGAGTCCTGGGGATGGCATGGCTAGCTGTTTCTTGATGCGGTGGAATGACAGCTCTCTATGACCGGAATGATGGCCCCAGAACCCTGACGGTGGGTCCTGGGACTAGAGTGGCAGCTTCTAGATGATGTGGATGGACAGCCCTTCCTGCCTGGAATGTAGGCCCCAGAACCCTGAGGGTGGCTGGCTGTTCCTTGATGCAGTGGAATGATGGCTCCCCGTGAGCGGAATGATGGCCCCAGAACCCTGACGGTCGGTTGTGGGGCTGTAGTGGCTGGCTGTTCCTTGATGCAATGGAATGATGGCTCCCCGTGAGCAGAATGATGGCCCCAGAACCCTGATGGTGGGTCCTGGGGCTGGAGTGGCAGCTTCTGGATGACGTGGAATGATGGATCCCCTTGACTGTAATATAGGCCCCAGAACCCTGATGGTTGGTCTTGGGGCTGGGGTGGCTGGCTGTTTCTTGATGCGGTGGAATGACAGCTCCTCATGAGCGGAATAATGGCCCCAGAACCCTGACGGTGGATCCTGGGACTAGAGTGGCAGCTTCTGGATGAAGTGGAATGACAGCCCTCCCTGCCTGTAACGTAGACTCCAGAACCCTGATGGTGGGTCCTGGGGCTGGAGTTGCTAGCGGTTTCTTGATGCGGTGGAATGACGTCTCCCCGTGAGCAGAATGACAGCCCCAGAAACCTGATGGTGGGTCCTAGGACTGGAATGGCAGCTTCTAGATGACGTGGAATGATGGCTCCCTTTGACTGTAATATAGGCCCCAGAACCCTGATGGTGGGCCCTGGGGCTGGAGTGGCAGCTTCTGGATGAAGTGTAATGACTAGGGATGGGCGAACATGGTTCGGATGTTCGGAGTTCGGACCGAACTCAGTCTGTTCAGAAGTCTGAACCGAACATCCGAACCAAACTCTCGAATGACCGAACAGTTCGGTTGTGTTCGGACGAGTTCAGATGAGTTCGGAGTCAGGAAAAAACCTCTTTCCATGGCCGAAAATTAGGTTTCGGTTTTGATTTCATTTCGGTTTTGATTTTGTTTTGATTTCGGTTTCGGTTTCGATTTCGCTATTTTTGAATATTCTCTCAAGTTCGGCCAAACTGAACTCGGCTGAACCAAACCATCGAACCCAAACTCGGTTTTCGAACCAAACAACCAAACATCCTAACCGCATTCTGTCCACTCATTCCTAGTAATGACAGCCCTCCATGCCTTTATCGTAGGCCCCAGAACCCTGATGGTGGGTCCTGGGGCTGGAGTGGCTGCTTCTTGATATGGTAGGATGACAGCTCCCTGTGAGCAAAATGATGGCCCCAGAACCCTGATGGCAGCTTCTGGATGATGTGGATGGACAGCCCTCCCTGCCTGTAACGTAGTCCCCAGAACCCTGATGGTGGGTCCTGGGGCTGGAGTGGCTGGTTTTTTCTTGATGCGGTGGAATGATGGCTTCCCGTGAGCAGAATGACGGCCCCAGAACCCTGATGGTGGGTCCTGGGGCTGAAATGGCAGCTTGTGGATGACGTGGATGGACAACCCTCCCTGCCTGTAACGTAGGCCCCAGAACCCTAATGGTGGGACCTGGGGCTGGAGTGGCTGCTTCTTAATGCCGGGTATAACACCTAAATTTATCTAATCTAATCTAAATAAATGAAACTATGGAGGTAAATGTGTGGAAATGGGTGAAATAGGGTGAAATGGCAATGAATTGGAAGGAACACAAACTGCTGGGAGAGGGAGAGTTCTGAAAATGCCTGCTGACAGGATCTGTGGCAAGCTCAGAAGGAATTGGAAGGGGGGGAGGGCAATGACTTTTGTTACTTGCTTTACCCACCTTACCACAAGCCACATTGGCTCCATGCAGCCTAGCCCGTGGCCAATCGCAAACTGCCAAGCCAGTGGTCTAAGGAAAAGAGGGATGGTGATTGGGACGGCTGTGTGCTAGTCCAAGCCTCTCTCCACCCCTGGGGACAAGAAGTCGGCTCCTCAGCTTCCTGCCCCATCCCCCCAGGCCTGTTAGCCAGGTTTTTCCCACGCGAACAAGCCCGAACTCATCCGAACATGGCCAAACTGTTCGGAGGTTTTGGCGTTCAGTTCGGCTGCACGAACTGACTGGGTTCGGGCCGAAGCCAACACCGCGTTCGCACATCCCTAGAGATAATAGCATGCAGACAAGGATAGCGGATGGATTCAATGCAGAAATCTGTGATCTGGATCATCCTTTTCCTCTCCCCACTATTGCCCTTTTTACACAGACACTCTAACACCAATAAAATGGGTGTTACATTTTATTATACATGGTACAGGGCAACACTGCAGCCCTGCAACATGGGCCCTTTTCACACGAGATGCCTCCACCCAGTTTCGCTGGGTGGAGGCGTCTGTGTAAACACCACTTGCGGTGGGTGGGGTGCATTTCTCTGGGTGGAGTTGGGTGGAGGTGTCGTGTCTGTGTAAACACCACTTGTGGTGGGTGTAGGTGCATGCATGCTCCTGAGTAACACCCATCTCCACCCACTACCCACCCACAGAGCAATTGGCAGTGGAGCCCAGTGCTTCGTTGGTGGATGGTGGGTGGAGATGGGTGTAGTGCGGGAGCATGCATGCACCTACATCCACCGCAAGTGGTGTTTTATAGGTAGTATAGTTTTTATATATATATTAGATGATAGATATAGAATAGAGATAGATTAGAGATAGTGGATATATCTCTGAGTTTTCCTTTTCCCTTCCCCTGTCTGTCTCCCCCTGTCCATATATTATGTCCAGATATTAGTTGTATATGTTATTATTTATTATTAGCAAGCATTTATATAGTGCCAGTAATGTACCTGGTGCTTTACAAAGTAATGTAATAGACACGGTCCCTGCCCTAGGGCTTACAATCTGAGAGACGGGGGGAGGGGGAGAGACAAAGGAAGGGGAACAGAGGGAGAGACAAGGAGTGTAATATTCACAAAGATGCGGGGTCACAGGTGCACGTGTTTGGCTTGGTTACATCGAGAATGATGGCTGACTGGTCCATGTGGTGAGGATATGAATACACAGACCGCAGGTAACCGATTGTACTGAATGGAGGGTATCAGCAGGAGTTAGGTGAGGGGAGTGAGGAGTCGGGGAGGGCAGAGCAGAAGAGGTGGGTCTTGAGGAGGAATTTGAAGGTACAAAGGGAGGGGGTGAGGCAGATGTGGGCAGGGAGGGAATTCCAGGCATCGGGGGCCGCTAGGGAGAAGGGACAAAGGCGGTTAGGAGAGCAGGGGAGGCGTGGGAGGGTGAGAGAAGGGACAGAGGAGGAGCATGGAGTACGAAGGGAAATTAGCGCAGAGAGGTAGGTGGGAGAAAGGTTGTGAAGAGCTTTATAGGTGAAGACTAGCAGCTTGTGCAGGATTCATTTAGGAAGGGGGAGCTGCACATGGTCAAAGCGACAGGCAAGATTGATGACCTTGGCAGCAGAGTTTTGACGGAGATAAGGGGATAAAGGGGAGAGTGGGGAGGCCAGTGTGAAGGAGGTTACAGTAACTGAGGTGAGAGATGACCACTAGGGCATGAACAAGGGTTTTGGCAGAGGAGACAGAGAGAAAAGAGCGAATCTTAGCAATGTTATGGAGGGAGAAGCAACAGGATTTGTCAGCAGAGTCAATGTAGGGTTTAAAAGAAATGGGTGAGTCAACGATGAAGCCTAAGCTATGGACTTGGGGGACAGAAAGGATGGTGACCCCGTTGGTTAGGATCACAATAACAAAAAATGATATGGGGCTTGGTGCCCACCCCTGCTGAGTGACCAAAGGAGGCTGAATTGGCCCATCAATAATAGGTGTCCCAATGTCTCCCAGGGCCCATGGCCAGGCAACTATCATTAATTTGGTCTTGTCTGGATTCAGCTTCAATTGGTTCACCCGTATCCAGTCCCCAATGGCACTACGGCAGCCAGGCACTGGGTAACCAGTAAGCACCAAGATTTCAGGACCTGGGTCATATGAAAAAGAATGATAGAGTTGGGTGCCATCAACATACTGATCGCACTTCACTCGAAATCTCCAAACAATCTCACCCAGGAGAATCAGATGTACATTGAACAGGTGTGGGAACAAGATGGAACCCTGCAGGACCCCACAAAGGAACTCCTGAGGGGACAATGAGCCACTGCTCAGCACCACCCTCTGACTGCTCATTCCCAGCCAGGAATGAGTATAACCACTCAAGAACAGTCCTGTGAACCCCAGCCAGGTCATGCAGCTGTGCCAACACCACCCCATGATTAACTGCATCAAATGCTGCTGGAGATCAAACAAAATCAACAGGGTATGATTGCCCTTATCAATTATCAAATGGAATGTGTTGTTAGAAACCATGGTTACTGATCAGCTATTGAAAATGTATTATTAATATATTGTTGTGTAATCAGGTAGTCTATATAAGCTTTGTGTAAATGTAACCACTTTACATCTGCAAAGCATGAAGCTGCTCCCTAGTGGCATGAGTGCTAGGGTCTGGATAGGGCCCAATAAACCTTTGTATCATGTACTATGGTCTGGATTCATAACTGGGTGTCTTACCATCCAACATACTGCATACAGCGCATAGCTAAATCCAGAGACTTCAACAGGGGTCAAACTACTTGATCTGGTGGTCCCACTGACCTGGAACTTTATGAATTCTATGTATCTGAAGCCAATTAAATGAAAAGTAGTTCCCTTTCTCAGTTGTAGTATTGTTAATAGCTCAGTCTGTGAAGATGTGCTTTTAAAATGTGGAGATACTTCCATTATTAAAGACGCTGATGAATTTTAACTGACATAGGGTAAAAACCAAAGTGCAGCTGAGCTGACATGGCAGCTCCCCAGTACAGGGTGGGAAACAGCAGCCGGCCATGCCCATGTAAGGCAGGGAGCTCAACATAAATGTTGGCAGGCGGCAGGATAGAACAGACATGCTGGTCTAATGTGCCCCACATTGGTGGCTCTTAGTCTGGGCTGGGACCTTGGAGTTTTCCAAGGACGCGGCCTGGACTAGCTGCCTTCCACCGCAGGGCATTCCTGGGCCAACATCTGGCAGCACGTGAGCACACATGCCGGCAGGCCACGGGCCGTAGTGGGCCAACGCCACATCTATTTTTACCTATATAAAGATTTTTCTTTAGACTATTATTTATTTTCTTTGTAAATGCTCCCCCTCCTTCTTCAACCCTTTCTGAATATGCAACTTTGCTAAGTGGGATGACTAGACATTTCCCAACATCAGAACTAGTCCTTCAGTTTTCTATCAGTATATCTAAACAGGTGAGGCTCATTAATGCATTTCCCCTCTCCCTCATATTTCCCTCTTCCATCAGTAGAAAGCCACTCGAAACAAAGAAAAATACCTGAACCTATTAATAAAATTAATATCAAAGGATTTTTCCAGTCATATTAGTGAGAGTAGGAGTCAACCAGTTTTCATAGCAAGGAGTAAATCAAGCCCCTGGTGCTTTGCCATAGAGTGTTCTAACCATTACTTCACTAGAGATGGTCTCTGTTAGGGGTAGGGAACCTTTTCCCTCCCAGGGGCCTCTCTCTTAGTAGGGGTGGGCATTTGATTTAAATTGTGGATTCGGATCCGTTGCAGATTCAGATCTGCAATTGATCAGATTTAAGTACGGATTCAGATTACAGATCTGCATTTAAATCCGTTTAAAAATATTTAATAAAAAAAATTTAACTAACAAAAACTATTGCACATGGTAAAACGGCCTCAAGACCATTCTACACATGTGCACCATTCTCCAAATGGCAGCAGCAGCACTAAGATTTGGAAAAGGGCAACCAACCTGCACATGCACAGGTTGGGCATTTTGCTCATGTGCAGACTGGCTGCCCTATTCCAATGGTGACATTTAAAACTGAACCACAATGGGTGTCATTCATCTGTTGTAGTTTGGTATGGATTAATCTATAACAGCCTGTAACAAGCAGTTATGGATTAATCAAAATCCAAATTCCCACCCATAAAAATGAATACAAGCTCCAAGGGCCACATCAAAGGCACTTTTCAAATGGATCCCCCACCCCCGCTCGCACTTGCGTGCAGGTATGTAGGCCACCCATTTGGTGGTGGGTGTGGCGGGGATGGGTGGGCATCCATGGGAACGCTGTGGCCAGTGGGTGGGGGTGCGTGCACGCTCCTGTGCTCCACCCACCTCCACCCATCAACCTTGCACGGAGCAACAGACTCCAATGCCGGTGCCGGATGCTCAGTGCATGGAGATGGGTGGAGGTCTACGGTAACGCAGCCCCACATACCGCACACCACTGCACCACCCACCCATCCCCCCACGCACCCATGTCCATTAGAAAAGGGCCAAAGTTGGGTTGTGGGTGCATAAGGGATATGCTCAAGAAAAGGAGGGGCCAGATCCTGGATCTGTGCTGTGAATCTGTCTCGTCTTTGATCATTTAACCTGAGCTCCATTTTACATTGCTTTGATGTTTGCAGTGGATTCATGGGCCAGATCCAGGAAATGGAAAAGGGCGTAAAAACTTTCCAGGGGCCACATTTGGCCCCCAGACCTGAGGTTTCTCACCCCTGGTGTATGATCACTGCAGATGTCAGAGCAGCAACTGATCTTTCATTTCTCTCCCGAGCTCTCCAGTGTACAACTTTTCCCTCTCCATGAATGGCTCAGAGAGTTATGAGTGTATCAAGTCACTTATTTAAAATGGAAACCATTTTCCAACTTTAACCATCATAACAGCAGTAGCATATATCATTTAATGTGCCAACCTGCATGCTGCCAAAACTTTTTGCATATAACAGCACATTTCAGGGTTTGGTAAGCACGCCCTAAATAATGAGGAGTGCTGTTATGCATGACACGGTTGCAAAAAGCATGGCCTTCAGGTGAGGTGCATGACAATTGGCATGCATAATGAGAGTTGCTAATATCTGTCATGATAAGTAACAAAACTTAAAGGTCATTCCAGTGTAATCCTTGAGGCTAGACTACTGTAACACGCTCTACATGGGGCTTCCCTTGATGCTGGTTCGGAGACTGCAGCTAGTGCCGAATGTGGCTGCCCGTCTCCTTACAGGCACGGGTCAACGGGAGCACATTACACCCGTGCTTCATGCTCTGCACTGGCTGCCTATAGCGTACCAAGTCAGATTCAAGGTGTTGGTGTTGGCCTATGAAGCCCTATACAGTCTGGGACCCTCACATCGTAGGGACCACCTCGCCCTCCGCGCCCCAGGACAACCCCGTCGGTCTGCCGGGGGTGCCTTCCTGGAGGTCCCCTGTGTAAAACGGGGGGCCACAATGGAGAGGGCATTCTCAGTGGCCATGCCATGACTCTGTAACGCCCTTCTGGAGGAAGCCCGCCTGGCCCCAGTCTGTTGACTTTTCACCAAGCCTGTAAGACCTGGCTGTTCGCCCAGGCCTTCGGAGGGGATGATGGGAGGATGGGGTAGTGGGGGGGGAATGTGTTTTATAAAAATTTTAAATGATATTGTTGTTTCTATTTTTAAAATTTTTATTGCTGATATTTTGTCTTTGCTAGTTGCCCCGAGATGCCATGGCATGAGGGAGCGACTAAAAAATCTAAATAAATAAATAAAATAAATAATCTTCAAAGGGCCTGATATTCAGAAACTGATACCCTTCTCCTGGGAATTAAGCACATCCCACCCCTCCAAAATATTTTAGTTTAAACATGCAAATTCTCCTATCACTTTTAAAAATTTCAGCTTATAGTGTAAAACCCTTTTCAATCTGGGTTCCGCCCCAGCTATGGTACTGAGATGGGATTGGTGGCTTTGGCCGACGATCTCCACTGGGAGATGGATGCAGGATGGTCGACACTTCTGGTCCTGCTAGATCTCTCGGCCGCTTTTGATACCGTGGACCATGGGCTGCTGTTGAGATGGCTGTGAGATCTGTGGGGTCTGGACGGGACTGTTCTTGGATGGTTCCGCTCGTTCGTCTCAGATAGAAGCCAGCGGTTGGTGCTGGGAGCTGAAACATCATGCCCCTGGGTCTTGACCTGTGGCGTTCCGCAGGGTTCCATTCTGTCTCCACTGTTGTTTAATGTGTATATGCAACCCCTGGGGGAGATCGTGAGACAGTTCGGGGTGTGTTGTCACCAATATGCTGACGACACACAGCTGTACCTCTCTTTTTCAACGGACACAGGTCCTGCCATCTCGATACTTTCCCAGTGTTTGGAGGCCGTGGCGGATTGGATGAGGCAGAGCAGACTGAAGCTGAATCCAGATAAGACAGAGGTGATGGTAGTGGGGAGGGCGAAGGAGGTGTCAGCTCCTCCTATTGGGGGGGTCTGCCCTCCAGTTGCCCAGCAGGTTCGAAGTCTGGGGGTGATTTTGGATGCAGACCTCTGCCTGGATCGGCAGGTGGAGGCGGTGGCTAAAGCTGCCTTCCGCCAGCTGTGTCTGGTGCGGAGGCTGCGCCCATACATCTCCAGACCCGACCTGGCCACTCTCATTCATGCCTTCGTTACCTCGAGGCTTGACTACTGCAACACGCTCTACGTGGGGCTTCCCTTGATATTGGTTCAGAGGCTGCAGCTGGTGCAGAATGCGGCGGCCTGTCTCCTTACGGTGACGGGTCGCCATGAGCACATTACACCAGTGCTCCATTCTCTGCACTGGCTGCCTATAGTGTACCAAGCCAAGTTCAAGGTGCTAGTATTGGTATACAAAGCCCTATATGGTCTCAGCCCCTCTTATATCAGGGACCGCCTGGCCTTCCATGACTCAGGATGGACCCTGTGATCCACTGAGGGCGCCTATCTGGAGGTCCCCCGTGTAAGGCAGGGGGCCACCATGGAGAGGGCGTTCTCGGTGGTCAGACCATGGTTGTGGAACTCCCTTCCGAAGGAAGCCCGCCTGGCCCCGGGTCTGCTCACTTTTTGGCAGGCATGCAAGACTTGGCTGTTCACCCAGGCCTTTGGAGGGGAGGGAGGGGCAAATGGGGGAGATTGGTGGGGTGGGGAATNCGGGGAGTGTGTTTCGGCAGTTACATCTTGTCCGGTGGCTTCGGTCGTATCTCTCAGACTCTGACCTCGCCACTGTCATCCATTCCTTCATCACCTCAAGGCTGGATTACTGCAACGCGCTGTATGTGGGGCTGCCCGAGAAGCTTGTTCAGAGGCTGCAGCTGGTGCAGAATGCCACGGCCCATCTCCTGACGGGGGCGGGTCGCAGGGAGCACATTACACCAGTGCTCTGGGCTCTTCACTGACTGCCTATAAAGCACCGGGCCAGGTTCAAGGTGCTGGTCTTAACCTTTAAAGCCCTTCACAGTCTAGGCCCTGCTTATCTGCGGGACCGCCTCATTCCCCATGTGCCCGTGCGACCCTTGAGATCATCCGTGGGATGCTTTTTGGAGGTTCCCCGGGTGAGGCAGGTGGCCACCGATGTTAGATCTTTTTCAGTGGTCGCCCCTGTGCTGTGGAATTCACTTCCGGAGGAGGCTTTTGGAGAGGGGTAGGGGTGGGGTGGGGGTGGGAATGGGGGCTTTCCCCACATATTGTATTTTAAATTGTTTTAAAATTTTATATTGTTTTAAATTAATGTTGTTCGCCACCCCAGGCTGCCCTGTGGGCAGGAGGGGTGGGATATAAATTTTAAATAAATAAATAAAAATATGAATCCTTTCAGCGTGGCTGTAAAGCACATAGTTATCATTTCATTTTCACAGCATGGAAAATTCAGGCAAAAAACAGTTATATGACTAGTCCAAACTCATACGGCCAGTGAGTGGACGAACCATGTTCAGAACTCCATAAATTTCCCAGCCATGTGCTGAATCTAGCAGACCACTCTGCCGTTTACTGCAACTACAAAGACACAAAAGCTATGAAATGTCATTGCAGAATTGCCCGTCAGCACGTGATAATTTTCCTATGCTCCAGTCCTACTCACTCCAAAGATACTCATTTCAGTGTGAGCAGAATTGTCAGAAATTAATAGTCTGATAAAGCAATTATCGCAATACTGACTATATACCCATTTGCATATATTTCCTAGGAAAACAAGAATTGCTTTCTTTAAAAAAAGATTTTTAAAAATATATAAAATAACCAGGTAAGTGAAAGTATCTAGAGTGTGTCTGGAGGGTTTCCCTTCTGTTTACATTGTCAATTAAACATCTTAAAACCACTATAACCTGCATGAACCCTTGCCTTTCCTTTTCAAGGACAAAGGTGGGTCACTAGCTCAGGAAGCCTCGACAACGCTTCTCAGTCTATCCCAACCTACTCTCTGATTAAGTGCCTGCTGTAGAGTGTCAGCAGGTCAGATAGCACTGGAAAAGGCAGTACAAAAAGCAGAGTAGGACCGTATTTATTAGCATATATGCCCCAAATATTTTGTTGTTGTTTTTTAAAAGTACTTAATGAAGGTTAATAAGGATTTTTAATCTTTAAGTTATTGAAAGGCATATTAAAACCAATGAGACTCTAATGTACCTCCTAATGTTCACTGCCACTTTAACAAATTGCCTCTAAATTTAACCTGGGCTAAATCTAAAGTACTTTAAATCTTTTACTAAGGTTAGGTTAACAATACAGGTGGATTTGCAGCATTCAACTGTTTTCTAAAGTAGAAATCACCTTTGACACTACCCATTTACAGTCAACATAGAGTTAGCAGTAAAGCTCCATTCAAAGTATAGGTAATTTCAGACGTTACGACACCACGGTGAACCCCCCATGGTGGCCATGGTACTGTAACGTCTAAAGGGCATTCCGCCAGATGTTCACACCAGTGAATACCTGGCGGGAATCCCTTTGACCACGCTTTCGGACCTCCGGCCACCCTGAGGTCCGGAAGCGTGGTTAGCTGGACCACGCCCGGGAATCGGCAGAAAGTAACATCTGTTACCTCCACCGATTCCAGGCCGTGGCCGAGACCCCAGGAGGCGGGTAGGGGCAGTGTCCCCATTGGCCGCTGCGCCTGCCCGTCTCATGGATGGCAGGCGGCTGGGGGAGCAGGACTGTGCAGTCGCACGTTGCGCTGCACTGTGCTGCGCAGCCCTGCCCCCTCCCTGATCCCTCTCCGGAATCCAGCCAGCATATCTGTTGACCAGCCGGCCGGATTCCAGAGGGGGATGAAAAGGTGATTCCGTGCCGTGGCCCAAGGCCCGTGGCCCAAGGGCGGCCCGGCACATCTGAAATCACCCTATATTAGAGCAAAAGTTCTGAATTATTGCAGTGTACTGAAATCACTTCTTTGTTTCTGCTTACAGGACCAAACCTTCCTTTTATTGCATATCCTCAATATGGTAGTGCAAGCACACCCATTTAAAGCAGCAGTATTTTTAGCCAGCTTTATTTGTTCATACATCTGTTTCCACACTTGTCTCCATGCTGCCCTTACACACAAAACCCCCCTTCCTGATATGAACTCTGAGTCAAGTGCTATGTCATGAGGCAAGTGGACATACAGTATTGATATAATGAATCATCTTTAAAATAAAAATATATTTAGAATTACATGCATTTGGTTGTATTGACCTCCTTTCCCCTTCTTAAGTAAACTAAACACTTTGGGAGGGGGAAAGGAGCATATGTCACTGCATAGGTTTCAAATTGCATATATTTCAAACAATGTAGCATCATTAAACTCAATCATTATCTGGGCTTCTGAACATTACAGTAATAATACAAATACACATTAATAATACAAATGCAAATTATGTCACCAACTCAAGCTTAATATGGCCAGGACCAAATTCCTCATCTCCCCTACCCCCCCCCAAAAGAATTCCCCCCTACTTTCCATTGAGGGTGTCACCATTCAGCCTGTCCCTCAGGTGCGTAGCCTGGGATTCATCTTTGATGTCTCCCTCTCCTTTATGCCTCACATCCAGGCTGTTGCCAAATCCTGTTGTTTCACTCTGTATAATATTGCAAAAATCTGGCCCTCCCTTACTGTTGCCACCGCAAAAGCCCTAGTCCTTGCCCTAGTCGTCTCTCACCTTGACTATTGTAACTTCCTCTTCACTGTTCCCCACTGCTCAGATCTCATCCCCCGCATCTCTGGGTAATTTCAGACATTACGGGATCATGGTCAACCACAGTGAATCCCCTGTGGTGGCCGTGATTCCCGTAACGTCTATTTGGTTCCCGCCAGATGTTCACCACAGTGAAGCACTGGCAGGTATCAAAATAAGCACGATTCTGGACCTCCGGCCACCCAGAGGTCCAGAATCATGGTTAGCACAGCTACAATGCATGATGGGCCAAATGTAACATCTGTTACATTTGGCCCATCCTGGATCGTGGTCCCAGCCATGATCTGGGATTGGGCACAGCGGCCAGATTGGGCGCAGCGGCCGGATTGGCCACTGCGCCCGCCTGTCCCATGGAGGGTGGCCGCCCGGGGGAACGCAGGGGGCGGGGCTGTGCGGCAGCATGTTGCGCCATGCAGCCCCACCCCCTCCCCGATCCCTGGTGAGAATCAGGCTGGCACATCTAAAGGACGGCCGGACTGATTCCTGATCGGGATCCGAAATGGATCCTGGTCCGTGGTTCAGCATGACGGACCTGGCGACCCAGTATGTCTGAAATTACCCTAAGTTACTAAGTTACACCACTTTTAAACGAGGCCCTGCAAAGCACCTCCTGAGCCCCACGTTTATTTATTTTCTTGCATTTTTTAGCCAACCCCTCATGCCCATGGCATCTCGGGGCGGCTTACAACAAATACAATACAACAATAAAATTCAATTTAAAACATAATAGCAACAACCACATCTTAATTTTTTTTCTAAAACCCAAAATCCTTCCCCAAAGAAAACTATCCCCCCCCCTCCCCCCCAAAGGCCTGGGTGAACAGCCAGATTGTACAGGCTCGGCAGAAAGCCAATAGACTTAGAGCCAGGCGAACGTCCTCCAGAAGAGAGTTCTAAAGTCACGACTCGGCCACCGAGAACGCCCTGTCCCTTGTGGCCCCCCGTTTTACCCAGGGGACCTCCAAAAAGGCACCCCCGGCAGACCAAAGGGGTCGCTTTGAGACGCAGAGGGCGAGGCAGTCCCTGAGATACGAGGGACCAAGACCGTGTAGGGCTTTATAGACCAAAACCAATACCTTGAATCTGTCCCGGTACGCAATAGGCAGTCAGTGCAGAACATGGAGCACTGGAGTTATATGTTCCCACCGACCCGTCCCTGTCAGGAGACAGGCAGCCACATTCTGCACTAGCTGAAGCCTCCAGACCAGCATCATGGGAAGCCCCACGTAGAGCGCGTTGAAGTAGTCTAGCCTCGAGGTGATGAAGGCATGAATGAGGGTGACCAGGTCAGATCTGGAAATGAATGGACGCAGCCTCCGCACCAAATACAGCTGGCGGAAGGCAGCTTTAGCCACTGCCTCCACCTGTTGATCCAGGTGGAAGTCTGAGTCCAACAATACTCCCAGACTCCAAACCTGCTGGGCTACGGGAGGGCAGACCCCCTCTACGAGGGGATCCAAACCTCCTTCACCCTACCCACCACCATTACTTTCATCTTATTGGGATTGAGCTTCAGTCTGCTCTGTCGCATCTAATCCGCCACGGCCTCCAAACACTGAGCCAGCACTGAGCCAGCAGGACCTGGGTCAGTTGAAAAAGAGAGGTACAGCTGAGTATCATCAGCATATTGGTGACAATGCACCCCAAACCTTCTCACAATCTCCCCCAAGGGCTGCATATACAAGTTAAACAATAATGGAGACAAGATCAAACCTTGCGGAATGCCACAGGTTAAGGCCTGGGGGCTAGATGTTTCTGCCCCCAGTACCACCTGCTGGCTTCTTCCTGAGATGAATGAGCGGAACCCAAGGACAGTCTTGCCCAGACCCCCAGGAAACACAATTGTCTCAATAGCAGCCCATGGCCCACTGTATCAAAAGCAGCCAAGAGATCTAGCAGGATCAGAAATATTGAACGTCCTGAGTCCATCTCCCGGCGGACATCGTCCACCAAGGCCACCAGCGCCGTCTCTGTGCCTAAGCCGGTGCGGAACCCAGACTGAAAAGGGACAAGGAAACCGACACTGTCCAGATGCACCTGGAGCTGCAGTGCCACTGCCCGTTCAATAACCTTCCCTAAAAAGGGAAGATTAGAGACCGGTCGGTAACTGGCGAGTGCGTCCACATCCAAAGATGGTTTCTTCAGCAGGGGGCGCACCACGGCCTCCTTGAGACCGGGCAACAACCTCCCCTGCCAGAGGGACATGTTGATTACCCTTGCCAGCACCGTCCCCAAGGTCTCCCTAGAGGCTTTCACCAACCAGAACGGGCATGGATCTAGTTCACAACTAGTGGCTCTAACAGACCCCAGGACATCCACAGCATCGGCTGGCATCGCTTCCTGAAACTCATCCCAGAAAGATGGACCAGACGGAGCATCCATAACCTCGCACTCCTCCTCTACTATCCTTAATCTTTGAAGAGGCGCGTTCTGAAAGCCAGTGAGGCTTTCAGAACGCGCCTCTTCAAAGCACCGCATCTCCAGCCACCGCCGTTGCTGGCAACGGGGAGCATGTCACTTCTGGCAGCGCAGGGAGCATGTAAACACTCCCCATGCGGCTTTTCTCTCAACACGGGGCTCAGGAGGCGCTTTTCAGCGCCTCATTTAAAAGCGGTGTAAGTTAATTCCCTGTAACTAAGTTAAACACATGCAGCTTTTCAATCTCATGAATGTATCCTTGTCTCTTGTCTCACTTGTCTCCCCCTCCCTTGTCCCTCTAAGGGTCTTAGATTGTAAGCCCCTTGGGGGCCTGTCTATAAGTATTGATTGTACAGTGCCAGGTACACTGCTGGCACTTTAATAATAATAACAACAAACAGCAACAACTATAAATGGTCTCAAGCAACCAGGAGTATGCAAAGGTCAAATTTCTATTCAGGCCAATGCAAATTATATATAACTGTATTTAAATCTATGGAGATATACACATGTAGAAAATGTGCATGAAAAGAGAATCTATAGCAGTAGCCTAAATCAATGAATCATAAATGTTGGGGGGAAATTAATGTAACAAAGAAAAACGTATTTCTGCTTTTTTAATGCAATTTGCTGTAGCCAGCATATTTTCTTCTAACGTACCTGGTTTACACTGATTACACCTTATTCCTTGACGATTCGGAAGACAAACACATTGTCCAGTAGTATGGTCACAAACTGTTCCTGCTAATGTTCCCGAGGCGTCACAATCACAAATCTGGCAGCCAAGAACGTTGCTAGTGGTGAGATTGTACATATGAGGCATGCACTGATTACACTGAGGGCCAGTTACACCAGCTTTGCAAGGACATTGTCCAGTTGATTGTTCACACAGCAGAGAGCCATTTACTGTACCTGACTTATCACAATTACATGGCAGACAGGCTAAGGAATTATTTTGTTGTACTTTGTGGTACCCCTCCAGGCATTCACTGCATTGCCTTCTTCCAAAGTTAGGCTTGCAGTTACATTGCCCTGTATGAGGATTGCACACAGTGCCTGTCAGAGTCCCTTCAGTGTTACAGTCACAAGCCTTACAACTGATAACACCCAGTCCGTAAAAGTTGTCAGTGCAGGTGTCACACTGAAGTCCTTTTGCTTCCTCTTTACAGTTGCACTGCCCAGTAAAAGGATTGCAAAACTGATTCACTGAGCCGTGAACACTACACAGGCAAGGCTCACAGCCATCTTCATTAAAATTTCTGAAGAATTTAAATCCAAAATTGCAACGATCACATTTGAGACCTGAAGAGAGAAACTTTATTAATAAAAGTGAAAAACAAAGGGAACGATCACAAAACTGCACATACCATAGCGGGACTGAATGCAGGGTGAGTTGCATGTGTAGGTGTACGTGCACATCAGTGCTGTGCGGGATGGGGATCAATCCCAAAAGAAACAATGATTTTCAACAACGTAATTTCAATGAAAATTATGGCCTATTGGACTTTCAGACAAAGCAAGCAGGTGTTAACTGTGGTAGTGTTCCGATAGCTACATAATACAACATAAACCAAAGATACCTAAGGTGATAAGTGGGGTTTTCTTTGACTATTTAGGTTTCTGGAATAACAGGGCTTTTGTTGTTTTTAAGAAATAAAAATTTACAGCTTATTCTGAAAGTTTTAAAACACATTTGAAAGAAAAAAATAGTAAAAATGCGAGCCAGACAACCATTTGCTACACAATCAGTTGTAAGTTGGGTTATTTCCTAAGTACAAGACCTGCGAAACAAAGAGAAAGCACGGATCACTTGCTGGCAAGACGGAGACGCATACTCCTGGACATTGCAAAATAGGCTAATTACTATTAATTAGTTTTAAATCAACATCATTTCTCAGTTTTAATATTGATTCCATTTATATATACTAGTGTTTATTACTAGTCCTCAGTGAACACAGAAAATGTTTTTTCATAACCCAGAATGAAATAATGTATTTGCCTAAATGTATTATTCAGTTAACACCTAAGTACATTAAAAACTAAATCGTTTTTGCAATGATTCATCCTTTAACTCTATTCGTTTTGCTTTCAAACTCATCGTTTATCCCTGCCTTGTGAGTTCATCTGAGTTTTTGGTTTACAAAATTTACAACCCTGGGAAGAAAACTGGAATATTATTTTTAAAATGCTAACTCACAGTTCATGTTTCTTCCCATTTACAATGGAAACATTTCTTACAACTGTACCATTGTTTAATTGTGCAGAGTTAAACAAAAAAACAAAAAACAAATACTGTATTTTAATAAACCATTTCCATGTTTTAAAAAATACATAAACATACAAAAAGACATTTAGAATCTTGTATGTAGAAAAAGCATCTCTTGAAATTGTCAGAAATGCATTATATGTATGGATAAAAATATGAGAACTCCAACAGAAGGCAAGTTCCTTTAACAGTGATGAATGACTCACCTAAGGCATATCATTTAATTTCAATAAGGAAAATAAAAAAGGACCACTATTGCTGCAAATTTTAAAAATAACTGTATTGTTAACAAGAATTATGACTCATTTTGAACTATTAAAATTGGTCTACATGGATTCATATCATATCAGTTTTAAAAATATGCGCAGTGCTTATTTGAATATGCCATACATATTCCTGACAGGTAATCTATTCCTAACGATACTGAGGAAGGCCTACAGGGCATAACATTCAATGTTAACAAGTACAGGGGAGTTAGCACGCTTGGCATTTAATTCACATTCTTCTACCTTTTTATTCTAGATGAATGACCTACTTTAATAAAATTATTGGTGCTAATGTATTTTACTGGTGATAGAATCATTAGTAAGATTTAACAGTTGTGTTAACTCTAACAGCTCACGTTCCATAACAGTACAGCACACAGTTGCATTTTCTGTTATCACACTTATTTAAATAGACAAAATGACAATAGACTAAGGTTACTTGTAAAATCAGTTCTAAAAAAATCAACACATACTTTAAAGAGGTAGCTGCTCTTTATAAATGTTTACGGCACAAGCCTGGAAAATTATGTTTTTTAAAACACTGTAATGATGTACAGCAGAATACTTAGGAGTTTCTTATTGAAGTAAGAGATCATCATCATTTAGGCCAACATCCTACAACCATTCGCCCACCTATTTAATTTTAAGTGACTAATATAATTGATAACAGGGAATTACTTCTGTAAATGTGTTTTAATGTTTGCAGAATTGAGACTTTATTATTATGTTAAAACATTAGATTTGAAAGTGGAAATGAAAATAATCACAAATATTCTCATAGCTCATGGGAAATGTTTTAAATGACACAAGAAACCATGGGATCAATCCTCCATTCCTTGCATGCCAAAACTCATACTAAAATCAAAGGAATATTTGGGAGGAAGGAATCCAGAATCAAGCTCCAACTCTACTTTTAGAATACAGTTTATAAATATTATAAAATCCCCCATTGCATATTAGGTTTTACTTGATACAGGAAACATTATCTTATGTACTGTACTTATTTATACATTTTTAAACATTATACATATTTACATTATTTATTTATACTGTACTTATTTATACTGTGCAGTATTTATACGTACTGTATAAAACAAGTTGTTAATATATGGGTTTTATTCTGTGAGATGCTGATCACCTTTGAGAGATACTTTAACCTCAGAATGGGGGTTAAGGCACTCAGTAACCAGGCAGAAAAAGTTGGCACTTTTTTATTTACTTAGGAAATTCCACCAGCCACAGTAAAAAAAATCAAAGAACCAGAACATACAAATACCATAATAATTTGCAACAGATACAGCTTTTGAGAGGGCTGTATTCATTTTAACCCACTGGATATCATATTTCCATCTTCCAAAGCTATGAACAAACAGTATCATAGGTCTAGAACAATGATAGAAAACTGCTTTCATAATATAGTGGATTTCATATAGTGAATTTGAATGAATTAATTAATTAATCGTTTATCATTGCAAGCTGTTTTTGGTATCAACATCTGATCAAAGTCAATTTTAGAAAAAGCTGTTTGTGTTTACCCATAGTTTGAATGATAATAAAATGCTAAAGGGTTTTTCTTAAACCATATATATGGTTTTAGACATATACAGTTACTATGCAGGGCTCACTTTATCAGGAAATTCTCCTTGCATAATATTCCCATACATCAACATTTCAAAGTGTATTATATACACTGTGTATTTGGGCACTTGATAAATTTTGTCCTTATGTAGTTGTGGCTCCCCTCAAATATGCTGGAAGTAATAAATTGCTATAATCAAATCTAATTTCTGAAAAATACCTGTGGGAGTAACAAACAAAAAAGCACGTCTTGTAAAAAAAATGATAAATAACACAGAAGGTAGCAGTTTATTATAATCAGCTTGGCATTGAATTACAAAATTAAAATTATGTGGCCCTTGATAACTAACCCTAGCAATGTACATGATCTGTGGAATTATGTTGACTTATTTTGCATTTCATAGGAACAGTTCAAAGAAATATAATAGAAAAAAATGGAAAGATTTATCACAAAGGACCCTGTAGCACAGAATATTTTGAGGGGGGGGAAATCCATTTATTCTGGTCTATTAAGAAAACTAGCATGGAAATTATTTGCTTAGAACTCATTAAGTATAAAACATTTTGAAAAAGTGCTAATTTCCTAAAAGAAACATCTATGCAGTAAGCAAATTATATTATTTCTGTGACTTATTAGTATGGAGCTATGAGAGCCAATGCATCTCTGGAATAAAGAAACTTCTAAAGGGTTGATTAAACTAAGCTTCAAGCTGTAGTTTGATAGAATTATTAAATTAATAATTTTTAGACAGTTAATTTCTATCAGGGTTTTTTGTGGGGTTTTTTTTTAATCTGCCTTCAGCAAAAGAAAACTTGCTGTACATTCTCATTTAGAAATCAACTGTTTTATTTCCAGATGATAATAAGGAATATGGTTAAAACTCCTGCATTAAACGTACCAATAACATTTGCTTTGCACTTGCACTGGCCTGAATTTTGGTGACAGGTAATATGTCCATTGACTGTCCCAGAGGCATTACAGTTGCAGGGACTGCAGCCATCATGGTCTGACTGTTGCAGATTGTAGAATCCTTCCTGGCACTGATTGCACTGTCTGCCAGACACATGTCTCTTACAATTACACTGGCCTCCAATCTAGAAAGATACAAAATATGGTAGAATGATGAACATATCTATTTTTAGATGAGACACTCATTAAGCAATGGGGGCATGGTGAGGGGATAGAAAACTTTAAATGGAAACGGGAAAAATAGGTCTGTGTGGCGCATACAGCATTTCACTCAGTAAAGAGACGTATAAGAGAGATGCTGAACAAAGTGCAGAAATACAAGGATTTAATTAATTAAAACAAGCCACAGGGTAGAACATCATTATAAACATTAAATACGCTACAGAGAGATACTCACAAACATAGATTTGTATACGATAGGCATAAGAAAACATTAAAGAGCCCAATACAGAGCCATATTATACAAAGGGGGATAATACTACCCGGTCCACAGTTATCAACAGAGAGTATATATTTTTCATAGTTAATTCTTGCTTCATTTATTTGGGCACCACTTCCACGACTTCAGTGGAAGGAGTGGCTAGAAAAGAATGAAATCGGAACTGCTGGGTTTGACTGTAAATAAAACTTAGGATCCCATGTGAATGTGATAAGATCACTTTATTGACATGTGGGCCTGCTTGTACCCTCAGCAAACAAGAGCAATTCCCAATTTACAGCCCCATAAATGAGGAATTGGATCCTATGTTCATGACCTGCCAACTAGGGGGAGTATAGAGCAGAGGTGTGGCTCAGGAAGCACATGAAGCTGTCAGGCAGTCCAAATGTGGCGCTTGGTCAAAGCTAGTCCTGGAGCTCACACTGCCTTAATGGCCCTGTGTTTTGGTTTACTGCACCCAAGTTCCAGCATCTGAAATGCAGCTGTTCCTCTAAATACCAACAGCTGTTGCAGAGTAATAACTGATTCGCAATCAGTAAGGACACATGCAGCTGAAGGTTTAAAACAGAACTTTACTTAAGCTTTCTCAGGCACAGATCCTTAGTTACATCTAGCTAGTAGTAAGACAAAATGGAGACTGAGACAATGAGAGAAAAGGGAAGAAGGAGTGGTTACACAAAGGAATTCAACTCTCCCTTCCATGTACACATAAACTTAGCAGCGCCATCTGGTGGCTCTATAGTCGATTACTGTTCTTAATACAGCAGGCATTAACTTATGGATGTTGTATATACCAACAACAGCCAGGACCCAGAGCACCAGCTCCACCATCCAATCACAATGCAGGAGAGAGACTCAGTGTGGAAGAAGCTTCAAAGGACATGTGCCTTGTAGCTCCTAGCCATATGAAGATTTTGAGATTTAGCTCTTGGGGTTGGGAATTTCTCTCACCCCTGGAATAGAGTTTACCAAACACCACTAGTCAGCCAAGGAGGTTTCATTATCTACATAGCCACTCACCTTACCTACACATGCAGTTACATTTACACTAGTTCAAATATACAAGTGAATAACCAGGAAGGATTTGGCCCTTTAGCTGGAGGAACTATAGTTATAAAAGATTCACTTGCTCCCTATTTTAATCCTCTCTACTCAAATTATTTCTTAGCACATTCAAAAGTTCTCTTAAAAGGATTTTTCTTTCTGTTTTTTTTTACTTTTACCCTAGGCCAAGCTATAAAAAGGATAAGGATTAAGTTCTCTGAGTCAAAGCAACAAATAGATTCTGCACGAGAAATGATGGGTTTTATTTATTTATTTTATCCCAGTCTAGTCTATACTATGGGGATCCAAGTATCATCACTTGGGAGAGAATATGATAACATGTATTTAGGCCTTAGAAGACTAAATACCAGACACAAAAGTAAATGTAGCTAAAAGTGGCACATAAATACATCACAACAGAAAATATTATGCATTTATATTATATGGAAAAGCTTCTTTAATCTACACTGATTGCACTCAAACACATTGCAGAACACAAAGTTTTGTGCATGCACATGGATTAGAATTTAAGTTTCTTATTCTGTACATCAAATGATGTACCGTAAAATCTCCAGAAACTACACAAATTCAGGGGACATCCAGTACAGATTACCATGGATTAGGGATAAGAAGGAGTAATGGTACCACCAGCCATAAGTGTGATAAAATTTGTGTCCGTTTTACTCAGTGCTCTGTATATTCTGGGAAAGAAAATGCACACCCAAGAGCTAGCTCGTAACATAAAAGAGATCCTTAAAATTAGATCCTTAAAAGTGATCCTTAAAATGGAACAATATTAGCCAAACACTTATTGGCGTAATTTATTTTTGAAATGTATCAGTCAATATTTCCCCAGATTCCAGACTGTAAACAGGGGTGGATTCAGAAGTGATGTGGATGGAGAGCTGAAGTCCAAAGTTAGCATAGCCACAGCCAGGTGAGCAGGCCCCACCTCCAGCCCCACCTATAGCCTTGCCCCCTGCCCCACCCCCTGCCAAGCAAGCACCATGACTGCTTTGCTCTTGGCTTGCAAGCAAACTAGAGTGCAGCAATCCCATCCAGTCCCCAACAGTCCCATCCTTCCCCTCCACCTTCAAGCATGTCACTGTCTCTCCCATCCTCAAAAAGTCCACCCTTGACCCCTCTGACCCCTCTAGTTACCGACCGGTCTCTCTCCTACCCTTCGCCTCTAAGCTTCTGGAACGTGTTGTCTACTCCCGCTATCTGGAACTCAGGGGCAGTGGGCCCTCCAGAGTGGCAGGGACAATGCCCCTCCTGGCCCCCCAGGGTTTCCCTGGCTGGCGGCAGGCTCCAGAAGCTTGCAAAAAAAAAAAAAAAAGTTAAAAAACCCAGCCGAGGACGGCATTGCACTAAATGTGCGGAGCCACCTCAAAGAACCTTGTTCAGCAAGGCAGAGACCTTCTGAAGGTCTCTGCCTTGCTAAACAAGGTTCTTTGAGGTGTCTCCTCACATTCTCACCAGGTTGTGTGCGCGCGCGTACATGATCAGTGACTCACCCCACCCCCCCGAAGGCTTCCTAAGGAAGTCTTCAGGGTCAAAAAGGAGCCATTCTCCCTTTATGCAGAGTGGGCAGCTAGAAGAGCCGTCCACTCCACATAAAGGGACCCTGCAATGCAAGAGTGCCACAGGGGGTACTCTTGCATTGCAAGGGCCGGGCAAAGGGAAAGTTCATACAGGGGCACCCAATAGATGTGCCCCCGGTGTGAACTAAGAGCTGCGCATGTGTCAGCAGCTCCCAGTCCCCTGCACAGGCTGGCTCCCAGCCTGTGCAGGGGGCTGGAGCTGCTGATGTGCGCACAGCTCTTAGCCTCCCCAAGTCCCTTCCTCCCTACCTCCCTGCCAGGGAGGAAGGGACTCGTGGAGGCTAAGAGAACTGCCTGCGTGTTCCCTGTGCCAGATGCAGAAGCAGCGGCGGTGGCAGAGAGGAAGAGGTGGCCCCACCATGGTGAGTATTAAATTGCGGGGTCTGGGGTGGCGTGAGTGGGGGGGCCCGGGGGGGGAGGGGGGAGCGGGGGGGGGCACGGGGGGGGGGG
>QEPC01012168.1:3171139-3183012 GCA_003113815.1 Sphenodon punctatus | reverse complement strand
TTTGCCCTCTATAACATTGCTCGGATTCGCCCCTTTCTCTCTGTCTCCTCAGCCAAAACCCTTGTTCATGCTATGGTCATCTCCCACCTTGACTACTGCAACCTCCTCCTTGCTGGCCTCCCCCGCTCTCATCTCTCCCCCCTTATCTCCATCCAAAACTCCGCTGCTAGAGTCATCCACTCGGCCCGTCGCTTCGACTACGTGCAGCCTCGCCTCACTTCACTTCACTGGCTCCCCCAACGCATCCTTCACAAATTCCTAGTATTTATTTACAAAGTCCTTCACAGTCTGGCTCCCCCTTACCTCTCAGCCCTTATCTCCTTACACACTCTGCACACACACACTGCTCCTCCTCCTCCTCCCTTGCTCTCCCTCGTCTCCCCTGCTCCCCTAACCTCCTTTGCCCATTCTCCCTTGCTGCCCCCTATGCCTGGAACTCCCTCACTGCCCACATCCGCCTTGCCCCCTCCCTCCACTCCTTCAAATCCCTCCTCAAAACCCACCTATTCCTCGCTGTCTTTCCTGATGCCTGCTAGAACTTTCCTCCCAACATTTACTGTCTGCCCTCCCCCTGATTGCAACCAAGCCAAGCACGTGCACCTGAGACTTTACATCCAGTTGAATGTTTTGTCCCTTGTCTCTCCCTATGTCGCCTCTCTGAGCCTTTTAGATTGTAAGCTGTAGGCAGGGACTGCATCCATCTCATTGTTCTGTAAAGTGGAAGGTACACAGCTGGCACTATACAAGTGCTAATAATAACAACAACAACAACAACAGCAGCAGCCTCCAGGCATTGTGTAAGCACAGAGACTGCAGGGCCTGGATCAGATGAAAAAGAGAGGTAGATCTGGGTGTCATCAGAATACTAATGGGAACTTCACTCCAAACCTCTGAATGATCTCACCCAGTGGCCTCAGCAAGGGAAAAGACAATTTTTCCCTTGCTGAGAAAACTCCCCATAGCAAGGGAAAAGACAGTTTTACTGAAATATGCTGAAACATGCATTTTTAAAAAGAGGAATTTGGAGAATAAGCAATACTAGTACTTCATACAAAACACTCCTTTTACTTGTCCTTCAAATACCACATGAATCTCCCCATCTATACAACAGTCACAATTAGGGTAGTTTTGCTTCTGGATAGTTTAGATCTGTGAAATGTTATAGAATGAAAGTAGCACTGCACAAAACTACTTTATACTTTACGCAGGTTGTCATTTTCCATCACAAAAAAGGCGGCTTTCACAAAATATGCTACATCACCCTGTTCCCATTAGCTATAAATTTATGCCCAGTTTATTACAAAGTAGACTCTCTTCAGCTATGTAGCTACTTATCAATCATAGTCTCTCAAACAATCTGGTGAGAAATTTCTAAAGCCAAGGCTTTTCAAGATATTTTTTTTAAAAAATAATTCAGAGGGAATCCATCAGTTGATGGTCATTTTTGTGTCACAATTACAAATGAGAAATAACAGGGCAAAATAGATTCTGAGGAACAAATTAAGCATTTGCACCTCACATGGTTTGTCAGTAAAAACAAACTGAAATGCAGATGGCAATAAATGTTCCCTTTAAAAAAAAACAAAAAAACCCCTCTGGTTTCCTATCTCCGTCTTATGGATCAGGCTTTGTTCAGAGAAAAAAAAAGGGGGCGTTATCTCCCTCCACCCTTATTTATTGTATTAATTGTTTATTGTTCCCTAGCCGTGTTTTAATTGTTGTGTTTTTATGAGTATTTTATAATATTTTTTATTATTGTATTTTATATTCTGAGATTGTTAGCCGCCCGGAGCTGGTTTCAGGAGGGGCGGGATACAAATTGTAAAAATAAAATAAATAAATAAATAAATAAATAATTTGAGATAACTTTAGGAAAACTAATGTTATCCTGGGGTGTAAGGGCATGTGCATCTGGGGAGGAGGAGGACTCCTCCCCACAAACCCAGAAAGGTATTCTTCCCTCAGTGTTAAGTGCCCTTATTTGAGTAAGGGAGAAGAAGGTGACATGAAGTAGGAGAGGTAAATGTGTTCAAACTTCACACCAACCATCCTACTCCTACCACCAGCAACTAGAGCTAGCAATTACCAAACTAAGAATATTCTATTCCCCAAGAGTAAAGTGACTCAGGCAAAGTTTTCTGTGTTAACAAGGCCTCTATAAGTTTCCCTCTGTGTAAAAATTATCTCTTTGTAAAATATTCTGGGAAATCCTCAGACATAAGCTACAGTGTTCACACATTGCCAACATTCAAGAAATAGTGCTACTTACCCACCTGCCCTAGATATATGGAGAGGGCACATTTCTTCCCTCCTGGGATGGAAGAAATACAAAGGTGCCTAGGGCAGCCACCACACGGCCTACAAATGGCAGCTAATACAAAATCAAGTGCCGCCTGGAGAGAGGCAAGGAGTCTTTAAATTCAGGGGATCCCAGCTGCAGACTCCCCAGCTGTAGCTCAGTGCCACTCTGTGAGCTGACCTGGGAACCCCCTGTGGCCCAGGGAAATGCAGCCCCCCTCCCCCACTTCCAGAGCCCAGCACTCCCAAAGATAAAATAAAAAATGGAAAAGAGGAGCGGCTCCCCCTCCCTACTCCCAGAACCCAGGGGGCACCCACGTGGCCCAGGAAAGAGGTGCAGCAGCACAAAAACAGCTGTAAGGAAAAGCCATGCCGGGGAAGCCCCTGCCACTGACATGGAAGCCCAGAACCCCCAGAGTCACGCCAGGGAAGCCCCAGTTTGGGGGGTTTTTTAAACTGAAAAATGACTGCAAGGAAAAGCTGCACTGGGGAAGCGACACACACACACACGAGCCCCTAGCGCCCTCCCCCAGAGCCCTGATACTTCCATGTGTCTGCAGGGCAGGTGGACACAGCCATAACAGAAGCAGGCAGAAGCAGCCTGCATCTCTACAGTATGCCAGATCCACCCTTCAGCCACCACCCCTCCCTGGTGAAATCTGCCCCTGGTAAATGCTTTCTGGCACTGTGTGAAAAAATTGACCTGCATTCTGTAATCAGTGCAGGCCATAACCAGGTTTCTTTACTATTTAAAGGCAGTAATAATACCTTTCAGTAGTTAAGCAAGAGAGGATGGAATCTATGTGCTTAAATGAACATAGTTGTAGGGAGAGTCCCAGAACATAGAATTGAAGACCTATGTTATGGCCCATCAAGGCTCCCTTGAGTGAAAAAAAGTTGTTCTTTGTGCCTAAGATAACAAGCAAGCAAGAAAAAAAAATCATGCACATTTCCTTTTAAATGGCTATCTCGTGTGACCCACCCCTTAAAATTTAACACTCTGGATGCAGTGATGGGTGGGAATAGCATTATCATCACACTTGGTATAGGGTCATTAAGCCTTTTGTTAAGAAGATGAAAAGAGAAAAAAGGTGAAGGCAGCAACTGAAGTAACAGAAGCAGTGTTGGACCCCATGCACTGAGTACCTGACTGACACCTTCTGAGCCAACAGGTCCAGAAGCCTCATCCAGCCAGGTCTCTGTAATGCACACAAGGTCAGGGACCTATTTCTGGAATACTTACCCTTAATATCTTGCAGGTTACAAAGCTGTGCATTTATTTGTATTTGTATCTTTACCTGTGTTCACTGTATTTCCCCCATCATTGCCAATGTGGAAAATGCAGTGAGCATGGGTCCCTGCATATGAGTTATTTTGGGACAGAAGTGCAGTGAGGCTCTGACAGTTTGACAGGCCTATAAGGAAAGGAAAATGCAATCAAAATTGTTGCTAAGTCTGCTACCAATTTAAAACTGGGAGTAATGATTTGAGGGAGGGTGGAGAATACGGCTATCCTGGTGGGGAGGTTGTTAGCTTGGGGAGGGTGGAATGGGGCATGAGTCTGGCTCAGGGAGGATTGCTGGTTTGATGTTGAGTGAGGCATGCAGCTGGCTCGGGAGAGGATAGAATGGAACCTCTGGCATGGGGAAGTGGTTTCTTACTCAGCAGGAATCATTGACTTGTGGAAAGTGGAATCCCTAGGTGAGAATGGGGCACTGGACTGTCTCAGGGTACCACTGGCTTGGGGAGGGGAGAATGAGGCTGCCAAGGACTCAGTATTTCTCTGTGACTGGGATGAGCTTCACTGGGCTAGGCTGGCCCTGGCTGCAGTGCTGGAGACTGCAGTTCTGAAATAGTGAGGTCGATCCTAAGACTGGATCTTGTAGTGAGTTTGGAGTTGCTGGATTGGGTATGGGGGAATGGGGCATGGGTCTGTCTTGGGGGAGTGTCACTGGCTTGGGGAGGAATAGGACATGGGGATGGCTCAGGAAGGGGGTCATCAGCTTGCTTCTGGCATGGGGGAGTGGTTTCTTACTTGGCAGAAATCATTGGTTTGTGGAAAATGGAATCCCTAGGTGAGAATGGGGCACTGGCCTGGTTCAGGGTGCTTGGGTGCTTGCGGGGAGGGGGGAATGAGACTGCCAAGAACTCAACATTTCTCCCTGGCTGGACTGAGCTTCACTGGGCTAGGCTGGTCCTGGCTGCAGTGCTGGAGACTGCAGTTCTGAAATGGTGGGGCCAATCCCAAGCTACACACATGCGCAAACCACACATACCCCAGTTACGGGGTTGTTGTGGCATGTGCACACCACATCACACAGTTCTGTGTGGGATTCGCGTATACAGTGAACATGGAGGTTTGGGGATTCGGTCATTGTTGCATTCGCTTGCCACACAGATATGTGTGGGATCCACACATACAGCAGGTGTGGAGGGCTGGGGATTGTGGTCAATGGCAGCACTTGCAGGTGGGGAGTGCTCACTAAAAGATCCTCAAGCGATTGGCTAAACCAACAATCAGAGAGCAGCTGAGCTCCAAAACGGATATGTGTTGCCGTTTTGGGGGGCCAGTTCGAGACGTCAGATATAACATTTTTCAGGAAATGTTGTGTTTACTCAAAACCTGAAAACACAGACCTGGGATCTGTGTTTCAAATAAGGAAGGAGAAAATGGTTTGATAACATTTACACTTATTTGGGCATTAGGGCTGAAACAAGATATTGAGATTACTTGATATCTTGTCAAAATCCTGGTGCTCAGTTCATTCAGGGATTAACCAGGTACCGGGATATCCTGACTAAGTTCTCGGTGAGGAAAGAAAAAAATATCACTGTGCATGTACAAAATGGCCACCATCCTTAATCAAAATGGCAGCAATAGCATTTTGGTTAAGGACAACTGCCATTTTGCACATGCACAATCTGCTGCCGTTAACCAAAATGATGGTGATTTTTGTATTTATTTTTATTTATTTTACATTTGTACCCTGCCCTTCTCTGGAGACTAAAGGTGGCTTACAACATCATTAGAAAATAAAAATATAAAATATGATAAAATACATTAAAATCTCTTGAAAACCCATCATCCCACCCACCCCTTATCCCTACCTGTCACCCACTAATCCTCTTTACCAACCCCTCTACCCAATCCCACTGAATCTTGTTCCCGAACACCTGCCAAGTGGCTAAACAAAAAGGTCTTATATCTCATTTTCCTCCAGAAAATGAAGAGTCTCAGACTTAGGTGAACCTCCAAGGTGAGGGAGTTCCATAATTGTTGGGCAGCAACTAAGAATGCCCCTCTGCGCATCCTCATTGTAGCAACTTCACGGGCAGTTGGCACTTGCAAGACAGCATCCTCGATCAACCTCAGAGGCTGCGATAGAACATAAGGGAAAAGGAGGCCTTTCAGATACCTGGGGCCCAAGCCATTTAAAACTTTGTAGGTTAAAACCAGCACCTTGAATTGTGTCCAGAAAGCTATCAGCAGCCAGTGCGCCGGTGTAATCAACATGTACCCAACAGAAGGCGGGCTACCGCATTCTGCATGAGCTGCAGCTTCTGAAAAGGGCAGCCCCACATAGAGCGCATTGCAGTAGTCTAGCCTCGAGATTACAAAGGCATGGATGACAGTGGTCAGTTCCAAATCTGATAAAAAAGGTTGCAGCCTTCTCACCCGATGAAGTTGTTAAAAAGCGCTCCTGGTAACCGCCGCAACCTGACAACCTAGGTGCAGCAATGAACCAAAGTGCACCTCAAAACTGCAAACCCGAGTGACCAAGGGAGGCTGGACGTCATCAATGACAAGGGTTACCACCTCTCCCAGTTTACAAGATCAGCCAACCATCATCACCTCAATCTTGTCTGGATTCAGCCTCAATGGTCTCTCCCACATCTAGTCCCGAGTGGCAGACAGGCACCAGGTAATCACCAAGGCTGCATGACCTGGGTCAGATGAAAAGGAGAGGTAGAGCTGAGTGTCATCTGCCTATTGATGGCACCTCACTCCAAATCTCTGAACGATCTTGCCCAGGGGCCACAGATGCACAATGAACAACAATGGGGACAAGATGGAACCCTGTGGGACCCCACAAAGGAATTCCCGAAGGGACGATGAGCCACCACCCATCACCACCCTTTGAGTTCTCCCAGCCAACAATGATCGGAACCACTCAAGAGTGGTCCTGTGTGCATCCAAGCCAGGTCCTGAAGTCACGTCAACAACACCCTATGGTTAACAGTATCAAAGGTTGCTGAAAGATCTAACAAAATCAGCAGGGTAAAATTTCTCCTCTCGATTTCCAAGCAAAGATTTTCAACCAAGGCCACAAGCGCAGTATAAGTGTCATATCCAGGATGAAAACCTGACTGAAATGAGCCCAGGAAATTGATAGCACAGAGATGTGCCCGGAGCTGCAAGTCAACCGTCTGTTAAATAACCTTTCCTAAAAATGGGAGGTTAGAGACAGAGCGATAGCTGCCAGGGGAGTCAAGGGCAAGAGATGGTTTCTTGAGCAGGGGGTGGGTGACCACAGCCTTGAAGCCATCAGGCATTTTGCCCTCCCTAAGGAAGACTTTGGGTGTTTTTACACACACATTTCTCCTGCATGTTTGCTGTTACATCCGGAACTTTCTGTGTGTCTAAATCACTCACCCAGACCTTAAACATCTGGCTCTTTGAACTTCTGCATAGAACGTCTCCCAGAACTTTTGTGTGTAAAAAATTCTCCTGGTAAACTGCTTTGGTCCAGGCAGTTGTGGTCACTTGGTTTCCATGGCAGCCCCTCACGTCTACAGCTACGGCTACTTTAGACTGCCTCAGGGCAGTGTTTGTGTGAAGAATCATCATCATCATCATCATCACATTTAATTTCTATCCCGCCTCTCTCCAAAGACTCGAGGCGGCGTACAATAGTCATCAATACATTTGCTGGGGGTGCTCTCCCACACAGGGGACCCAGCCTAACATCATCAATACAGTTGCTGGGGGTCTCTCCCACACAGGGGACCCAGCATACCAATATCACATATACATATCAAAAGCCATCCCCCCCCAACTAATACCACCTCCAACCATGCCTACACATCAGGCCACTAGTCCCATCACTCCAACTACCAATACCCTGCTGCCACCAGGGTATACAGCTGGCTCCATCCCTCTCTCATCAGGAGAAACTCATCACAGTGGGCAGCCAATGAATAATTCTGGATGGAGACAGACAGGATTTAATCAGCTATTCACCACCTGGAAATGCTCCACTGAAAGGCACTTTGCAGACACTATGGTGGCAGTAGCAAAGAAAATTTTCCTTTCCCCCACCATAGCCATGGCATAGTCTTTCAAAAATGCATCCGGAACTTACTTGTGGACTTGTAAACCCAGAAGATTGAAAGACCAGCACTTTAAGGTTTGTGTAAAAATGCCCTTTGACAACCCCAGCCAGCAATGACCGTAGTGTCTCCTGGCTGACTTTCACCAGCCAGAATACACAGGGATCCATTTCACAACTGCTTGCCCTCATCTCTCCAAGTACATCCTCTGCATCGGCGGTTGAGATTAATTGAAGCTGATCCAAGAAAACTAGACAAGACTGGATCTCCTCAGCCCCGAACTCTAACTCTGCACTCAGACTAGCAGTGCCCAAATCGAGCAAAGTACGAGTAACTTTGTCTGTAAAGTAGGTGACAAACTCATCACAGCGGGCAGCCAATGACTAATTCTGGATGGAGACAGACAGGATTTAATCAGCTATTCACCACCTGGAAATGCTCCACTGAACGGCACTTTACAGACACTATGGTGGAAGTAACAAAGAAAATTTTCCTTTCCCCCACCACAGCCATGGCATAGTCTTTCAAAAACCGTGCCATCATCCCCCACTCCCCCATTCCCTGTGTCTACAGGTCTCACCAGAGGGTAATGGCACATCCCATCTCCCTCCCAAACCTGCTCATACCCCCACCTCTCATGGGGGGGGGCTGCACACCCCTTCCCCATTCTCTGTGCCCATACCCCCCCTTCTTACTGGGGAGTCATGGAACAACCATCCCCACCCCTGACCATACACCCCTTTCTCATAGCGGGTTTGTGATACTCTCACCCCATCAACCCAGTCCTGACCCTCCCACTCCCGTCCCCGAACCTAATCGCCCACACCAATAAACCCTCCTCTCACCACATGTCCTTCCTGACCCCTACACTTAAATCCCCTCCACCCTCATACCCTAAAGAAACAACCCATCCTTCCATATCCATATCCTACACCAACCCCCCCCAAAAAAAAACCTCATCTAAAACAATTAAAAGGAGCAAAAAATAAAGACAAATGACAAAAAGTCCCCCCAGCCCCACGAATGGCCTGCAAATGGGTGCCACCACAGATGGGTGGCACTGCAAATGGGTGCCACTGCAGGGGCCCGAGGCTTCTTGTCCTGTGGGGATGGGTTTTCCACAGGTGTTCCACAGTCCACAATCCCCCCCAGAAACCGCACCTTCCGGCCTCGTCAAGCGATATTGGTGGCCACTTGCACATGTGCAATTCATTCCCCCCCCCCCCAATGAAATCTCAGTCCCGGTGCTCAACATAGCGAGAAACACTTGCAAACAGCAATTTAGCTGCTTGTTTCACCCCCTAGTTGAAATATAATAACCATGGATTGATCAAGTCATGGCAAATTTCTGCATCATTTTTTCCTACACATTCCATCCTATTCCTTTCCATCTGCTGTGTAGTGGTCCTACACAGACCATCAAATCCTCTTCAGTCATCTGGGCCCTGACAGACCTGAATGGTGTAGGGCACATACATAAACTGCCTTTGCAAGATGCTTTTTGTCCAGGGCATTACCAATTTTTGTTAGATTGTGCATGAATATTATGGATGGAAGAATACAAGGTGAATAATGTTCATCATAATGTTCCTTTTAGTTTAAGTATTTTGGACTGATGCTATTTATCATCCTGTGCAGACATCATGAATGTACATTTGAGAAAGCAAGATGGTTCACTGGTTTAAGTTCAAAAATTATTTTGTTTCTTTAAGTAATTCCTGTCACTTGTCCATCGGCTAGATTTCCACGGTACTTTAAAAATATATAGTTCAGAAGAAGTGCTCCAAAACTTCTCAAGAATAATCTCCGAGGAATGTACAAAAAGGTAAAGTTCTAAAAGGCCTGTTCAAATACTATTATACTAGGATTGGAATAAATTTGTCCTTGATCCTCTCAAAGCTCAAGGGAGAATGAGAGCAAAGAAGTCCCCCATATACAGTTTTGTAGCCCTGCAAACTTTTTAAAACCATGGCTTTTAAAGAGCAGCAATAGCCATCACAAGTTCCCAAAGAGGTGAAATATTTAAAGATTTCTCTGGTTGTTTGGGTTTACTTCTTATAACTTATGAAGAATGCTCACAATAGCTTTCAATGTATTATGTTGCAGCATTCTATAAATATCTATTGAATGGCAAAAGTGTAATAGACACTTATCTTGTATTTGTTCCTTATAAAACATGCAAGCATTATTAGTGTTATTCTACAGCAGAAAATTCAACGAGACATAAAAATTAAAAGCAGGAGAGACCTTTCCCATCATTTAATTCAACAACCCGTGAAATCAACAAGGTTTTTCCATCTCCCTATCAAGCTCCTGTCTTATACTCAGCTGTAGAGAGCCAGGATGGTCCGGCAATTGGGGTGATAACTGGGAACTAGTATTCATTTCCCATTTCCTTACACAATTGTTTCCTGAAATATATTTTGAAACATTATGAACCATCCAGTCCAGTGATAGGGATTCCGCCAATTCTCCTCAGAGGACTATTCCATATTCAAATAGACTTATTTCACTATTAGGCACTAAACTTAATTTTACCTCTGCTTATTTTTATCCCATTAGCCAGGACTTATTTTATAGGGGAGCTTGCCAGGCCCTCAGTCCCGGCAATTAAATTCAAGAGTTGACTGAACCCCAGAAAATGTTCCCAGAAGAAGTGTGCATGCCAAGATATTAAAGACCAGGAAAAGGCTGATATTTGTCAACTCATTTCTGGATTGGAAACCAAACTGAAAAGTTTATTTGGCTTTCATTAAAGACCAACCTGCTCCACCCCTTACCCTGATCAACATATTGATTAAATCACAAGTGCTCCTGTCTTACACTCAGCTGTAGAGAGGCAGGCTGATCCAGTAATTGGCGTGCTAGCCAGGGCCGGACTTAGGAATTTTGTGCCCCTAGACCCTTCTCAGACTGCTGCCCCCAAGCCAAGCCCTGCCACAAGTCCCATCCACAAGCCAAGCCCCATTCCCATGTTGCATGCTCATGGGTGGGGGAGCCCCATTGTGAATGACGTGGCGCACGCACCTGCAGTGAATGGGGGTGAGTGTGTCCACCTAATGCATCCCCACTCACCCCTCACTCGTCCTCATGCACACAGCAACCAGGGAAAATGGCGGTTGCTCCGTGGGTGGGGATGAGCGGGGAGTGAGTGGGTATGCGTGTGCGGCCGTGTGTACGCCCCTCCCACACACCGGCACATCCACGGACCCCCCACCAAGCGAAGCCATGTAAAAAGGGCCTGTGAGGAGCCACTCAAAGAAGACCAGAAGGTTACTGCCTTGAAAAAAAGGTTCTTCAAGATGGCTCTGAACATTCTCACAACCACCACCCTTCCAGTCCCTCATGGAATTTTTTTCTTATATTCCTAGAAAGGTTTAGAAGGAACTGTCATTCTGAGGGGCAAAGTGCTTTTTGTATTAGAGGAGTTCAGGACCATCACGTGGTCTATTTGAATAGGGTGAGCATGCACAACACAGTAGCAAGAATGTTGGATGCCATCTCGAAGAACCTTCTTTACAAGGCAACAACCTTCTCATCACTCACATGGGGAGGAGTTGTTTGTAAACAAACAGCTTTATCTCCTAGCCCGATTGGTATCCTGCTGTTGCTGCTGCTGCACTATTAGCAGGCAGCAAGACGGCAGAGGCAAGTGAGGGATGGGAACCCAGGCAGCAGGGTTTGGCTGTAGGCAGCAGCCTCCGGCCATTCAGAGAGGGGGGAAATGGAGCGGGTGATGCCAGCAATTGCTGCCCCCCAGAAAATGTCTCCCAAGGCCCAGGCCTAGGGGACCTGCCCCTAAGTCCGGGCCTGGTGCTAACTGGGAACTAGTATTCATTTACAAGCTCTGACAAGCTGTGGGATGGGGTGTGTCTTCTGGGGCAAGCTTGGGCCCAGCAATTCAGTTTTTACAAATTATTAGCACTGCCCTTAGCCATGTGCATAGTTCTTCATATCACTATGGAATATATATCTCTCTCTCTGGGTCCAGGCACATGACACATGGACTGTGCTTTGGGTAGCCCTGCCCCACTCTGGGTCACCTTACCACACACTGGTATCTGCCACAGGGCACCTGTCTGCCAGATGTTCCCCGGGCCACAAGATGGGGGGAAGCAGCTGGCTGCTACACGACGCATCCTTGGAAAAAGTCTGGCAGGGGTCAGGCGAGGGAGGTGGGGAAGACCTGGGTGCCCGCTCCTGTGGTGAGCACTGCTTCCTGCCCCAACCATGGCGGAAGGTCC
>QEPC01012168.1:3143850-3163951 GCA_003113815.1 Sphenodon punctatus | reverse complement strand
TGTCTCCCCTCCCCCTGTCTTTAGATCGTAAGCTTTCAAGCAGGGACCATGTCTATCTTGTTCTTTGTAAGTGCCAGGTACATCGCTGGTGCTATATAAATGCTAATAAATAATAAATAATAAATATTATATTATAATAATTATTATTAATAATTATTATTATTATCCACATGTTCAAATACAGCAGATGTGGAGTCTGAAACTAGTATTCATTTCAGTACCAATAAAGAGGATTGCTATGTGTACTGGGAAACATGAGCATTTGGTAGGGTAGATTAGTGGTGTTATCACACGAGACGGTGCCCCACTTCCCCCACCCTGTGCCCCTGACTCACCACCTGTCTGAATGCCACCTGTCAGATGTTCTCCACACGTTGAGCGGGAACTGCCACTTGTAGCGTCACCCACATTATCAAAGAGCACGCCTTGCTGGGCAACCCAGCTCACACTGGGGCATTGGACTCCCACGGATACACCATCAGCCCTGTGGATAAGGCCGTAGTGCTAACAAATATCAGAGACCAGGAAGAAGCTTCAGGCACTAGTTGTCTGTTTGTCAGGCGCCGGTGGCGTACTCACCGGGGTTGGGGGGGGAAGGTGACGGGGGTCCCGATCACAAGCCACCTCCCAAGAGGCTATGCCCTTGCTCCCCGGAAACGTGATGGATTTCGGGACCAGGGGCATTCAGCCGCCCATGGCCCCAGGCCTCAGAGCCAGCCAGAAGCAGAAGTTGGGGCGTGGGAAGCAACTGCAAGCGTCCCTGACAAGGACAGATGCATGTGCAGTAGCGCTGAAGTGCCAAGACACTCAGAACGCTTGCCCCAACAGGCGCTGCATCAGGGGCAGGACTAGAAGCATAAAGGAAATAGACCAGCATTCTCCTGGCGCCAGTAATCAGTGCTCTGCCTGAGAGACTGGTCCCGTGCAAATTCTCTGTAGTTGTGGATATTGTATTGTGTGTTGCGTGGATAGAAAGAGTGAGGAGGACTTATCAAGTGTGTGTAGTGAGAGCATGATGGTGAGTAGGTGTGTGTGTAAGCCCTGTTCCCTTCCCCTGGCTGTACGTGTGACCTCTTTCCCTTGTACCTCCTGGTGTCTGGTGGGCCTCCCTGTACCAATCCCCATCTTCACTTCCTCAGCCCTGGGTATGGTACGTGTGGAGTGATTGAGTTGGTGGCATCACCACTGATTATTGGGCCCTGTGATGATCTAGGTTCAATCCTGGTTAGGATCAAGGCCAATCACGATCCTGAGGGCACTTCTTCAGCCTGGTGTCTAGCAAACATTGTGGGTGAGTGGTGCCTCCCTCTCTGTCTCCCTTTCCCAGAACCTCACACTGTTGGAGTAGCAGGATATGTGTGCCGTGGGCTGCCCACTATCAGTTGATGGAGGGGACCTCAGGGAGGAGGAGCAGCAGCCCCGGGGTCCCTGCCTGGAGCCAGGAAAGAAACTCCAGTGTCCCCTGGCTGCATCACCATGCTGGTCTTCTTGAACTGGGAACCAACTTGAAATAGACCAGTGGGGGATAGGGGGTCCTTGCCAGGGAGAGCAGTGCTGTGCAGCACAGATTCCCCATGTCAATTTTAAAGCCGGCGAGCGTTGAAATTGACATGGGGGGGGGGACGATCCTTACTGGGGAGTGCAGTACCGGTCAATGTCAAGCCAGAAAGTGCTTCCCAGATTAAAACTGACATGGGGGATAAGCACAATACTGTTCTTCCTGGGAAAGAGCCCCCTATCTCCAGCTAGTATATTTCAAGCCTTATCCAGGCTTGAGATAGACCAGCACAATGATGCAGCCAGGGGATACCAGGGCTTCTCCCCTTGCTCCAGCTGGGGATGCTGGGGTTGTTCCTCCTCTAACACAAGAGCCCCTCCAACAGCTGATGATCAGCAGCACAAGGTGTCCCCACCCCCACGCCCGGCTGCTCCAAAAAATGACTGGCAGCAGTGATGGCTTCCTCCCAGGGGTCTGCCCATGTGGTGGGTTTCCCTGGGCTGAACCAGAGCAGGGGAAGGGTGGCAGATTCTCCCTCACCCATGGGACCCACATGTGGGTCTGCCCATTTGAAGGGCTCCTGCCGCTGCCCATGGGAGTGGCAGCAGCATGGCCTAGCCATGGATTTACCACTATTTCTGGCTGCCTTCCTTCCTGTGTGAAAACACCATAGGTGAAAATAAGCAAGGGAAGTAGCTGAAGGAAAGGAGCAGAGGAATGCGATCCCAGCAGAGCTAATTCTCCAATATAGGACTGACCTGTCTTATTTTGCATGTATGAGTAGCTTATAGACTACTCCCCAATAGACTACACATGATGGTAAATAACTTTTCTAAGTAATTTTGCTCTCCCCTTCAGAAATTCTGCCGCACTTTGGAGTTAATGAGAGATAACTAATTCTGTGCATAACAGAAAAGCATTGATGAACTACAGGAAATGGTAAATTATGCAGAGAAAGTGTATTTGCCACTGTTTTTAACGTACTTTCTTGAAAATGATCATTGTGATATGACCATTAATTTTCATGAGTAGGGTCCTTATTCTTATGATTCCATCTTCCACAGGTCAGACCTGGAAACACTTCTCACAATGATGCCTTTCTATTTCATGTAATTCATTTCAGACCTTAGTCTCCAGCCTTACTAATCTATTTTTTAATGCCTCAATCATTTCTCTCTGCCTTGCTTCCACTGCAGAGGTGTATTGATGCCTTATCGAGCTGTAAGGGCTCACCCATTTTTTCTTGTTTTCTTTCTTTCTATAATCTCAGCCTCAAACTCATGTCTCAGCCACCTCCATTATTGTAGTTTTGATCAGGCTTTGTACATTTTTAAACTACACTACCACCTTTAAGTACTACCAGAAGCTACTATTACTATGCCACTAACAACAATAGATCTATAAACTGATGCTTAATTTCTCTTTTTGCTTCCCACATCTCCTTATATTTGGTGTAAACAAACATTATATTACCCACCCAGATGATTTTTTATGTGCATGTTCATGTGCAAAAAAATCTAAGGATGGGTAATGTTCAGACATCACAGCCTGGTGGTGGTGGTGAGGGAAAGGTGGGTTGGGTTCCCCTCTTATGCTGTGGGGGAGACACAGACCCCCAACATAGCAACTCTGCACCTGCAAAATACTGCGTGGAAATAAACAGGAAAGTACTCATGTGTCCTACAGCAGCATGTGGTTCTCTCAAGATTTAGTGTTTTAAAATGATATGGTACCTACCCGGCATAGTTCGTTCACAGAGCACTGCCAGGAAATCCAGAATGCTCTGTGTGGGGCATACAAAATGGATGCGCAGCAATGCGCAGCCACGGAGCCCCTGGCCATATGAAAGGCAGCAGCCAGCCATGCCAGAAGACAGATCTGCCATGAATAGGCACTGTGAGTGGAGAATGTGGCTTTTGCAAGTCACAAGAACTGGACAGGAGTTCTGGGGAGCCTGGGTTCCCCAGTGCTCATGCCCAAAACATGTCATTGGCAAGAGTCAGCCTGGAATGCTTCCCCCTCCCCCCCATGGTCCATGGCAGGGGGAGTGCGTGGCAGCAGACAGCTGTGATAGCCACCCTAGGAGCTGCCTGTTTGAATTGCTCCCCACACATCCCATCTGCATGGGTGCTCCGCGGCAGAGCCATGTTGTGGCAACAGATTCCCCACCTCCCACCCTATCGCCTTGCTCATTTAAAACCACCCAGTGTTTCTGAAGTTTAAAAAGGATTTTAAATTATGTGTTGCTGGCAAAAAGGGTCATATTGAGAAGACGGAAATCAGAATCTCTTTCTACTTCTAATTTGTTGTAATAAACACAGCAGTTTAAATTTTCTCATGGTTTTATAAGGATTAGCACCAATCATTCAGTGAGCTTTTTGTAGGGAGATGAAGTCAAATGGTGACCTGCCCATACACAGGCATGGATCCCATGGTTTACTGATCCCTCACGGAGCTATGTGCACAACGGCGCAGCACCCAGAGGCAGTCACATTGCTGGCACATTGTGCCGCGCGTGGCTTGCGTGCAGGGATCTGTGGGCCATAGGATTGAGGCCACAGTCTCTTGTAGGTTCACGGCAACAGATAAAAGACTATCTCCAAGTGAATAAGGGAAGACAAAAAAAAAAAAAAAGATCAAGAAAAGCTACTGGTCAAGGAGGTCTCCAGCACAGCATTTATGAAAAAATTAACCCTCAATGAAGGAGAGCCAATAGTATTTGTTGCAGTTTGCAGAAGAATTCATTCATATTGGTTTCACCCATGCTCAGGTTCAAATTATATTTGGAATAAAACAATCTCTATCAAAGGGTAAAAACAGATGTGCGGGTGGCACCATGGATTCCCAGTCCAAGGGGGGAAACAGCAGACACAGGAGGTGCACTGAACAAATGTTCTTATGGCTGGAGAACTGTCCTGCTGTCCGCACGCCCATCCTAGGTAGGGAGGGGAGCTCAACAAACATGCAGGCAACCAGTCAGCCACTCTGCTGCCAGCACTCCGCCCCTCGCCATGATGAACAACCATAGCGTGCAACCATGGCAGCCCCTACTCCAAGGCAGGGATGGTGGGGCTGAACAAACATGCTAGCAACATTAGCTTGTGTGGGTACGCCCTTCAAGTTCTTCCGAGAGTGCAGTCCAGGCTAGCCGCAGCACCTACCCACCCCAGGCTACGCCCTTCGAGTTCTTCCGAGAGTGCAGTCCAGGCTAGCCGCAGCACCTACCCAATTGTGAAAACTGATTAGTGGTTTCAGGCCACCTTCTGAACAACTAACTTAAAATGCTTTAAACAGACTTGATTTTAAGAGTATTGATACTTCAGCTGGGCACCCAAACAGAGTAATTTAAAGTCACTACTCATATCAGAATATTTTAATTCATTATATTTTATATATCTTCATGTTTTTCTATCTACATCTACTTCTAAATATTTTTGAATGGCTTATGCTTCACTAGCCTTATCATCCTGAGTTGAACTCAGCCACCATTTTGAAACGGAAGATCTTTTTCAATATGTACAAAGTACTATCCATCTAAGTACATCTTGTAGTTAATTTTAGTACGTTCACTAGTCACTGAAAGATAAATATTCTACTATTCTGTGTTGAGATGGCTTACATTATCACACAGGACGCTGCTATTTTTGGTGCCATCTCCGTGACACTCACAGGGTTTACAAACATCAGCAGCTGAAAGATCTGCACCTTCTTGCCGATAAAGGAAATACTTGCACAGCTCACAGTTTCTTCCTGCATGAAGAAAAGGTTATGCATTATGGCTTCCAATTCATTAAAATTAGCTGTATAATTCAAAATTAAAGACTCTATTCCTTTGAGAGAATTCTATAATTTTCAGGACGTCCATTTTAATGCACCTTTCATCTCTACCTGCCAATTTAGTGATCCAGAGCATATGAAACAATGAACCTGTTACAAACTGTGTTTTACTCCATTAAACTTCCATCTGTTATATAATACCATACTTCTATAAAGCTATGCTATGTGAATGCCTATATATTATTATTTTTTAAAATTACTGTTGAATCTTAAACTTTCCCATCTACTCTTTTTGTATAGTAAAGCCAAGAAGACCAAATAAGTATGCAAAACATCAAGATACACAACATACAACGTTTTACTTATGCAGTGAACACCTAATATTTTACCAAAAATCCCTGGTAATTTGGACATATTATCAGGTTAAATAAGTCTGAGGGGCCAAATATAAATTCCATACATAATTTGCATCAGAAACCATTTTGCAGCCTTAATTTAAACACTTGCCAAAGCTCATGCTTACGGATGAAACTTGCTCTCAATATTCTTTCAAATTTCATCGTGAACCAGGTTCTCAACAAGATGTTCAAGAACAAATCAAGAATTGGCCAATTCTCAACCTGTTCTTGCAAGATTTTTGAGAAACTAAAAAAAAAAATGTTCTGCGCATGTGCCAAACGGCCACTGAGGCTGTTTGCACATGTGCAGCCCTTTTACAAGATGGCACAGACGGCATCAGTGCCATTTTGGAAAAGAGCAGCTGATTCTGCACATGTGCGGTCTGCTGTCCTTTTCCAAAAAGGTGCCGATACAGCCCAAGCCATCTTGGAAAAGAGCAGCGCATGCGCAGTATGGCCATCAAGGCAGCCATTTTGCACATATGCAGAGCTTTTAAAAAAAAATTCTCAAGTTTCTCACAAGATCTTGAAACATTACCAGGATCTTATTGAGATCTCGGTAACATTTCTGAATTCTCTCAAGAATCCCATGAGAATTGGAACAATTCTGGTTTCATCCCTATTCATACTATCAATGTTTGGCCTCCCAGCATCCATTTTTAGACATAAACACAATATTGTGACTCTGGATGCAACAATGGTGTTTTCAAAGAAGTTGCTACAATGCATGACCATCCAGGATCCAGTCAGTGAGCACTCGTCTGAAGGTGGTGCAGGGGATTGCACACTCCCATGAGCCACGGAGCACCCACTCACGGCCAGTTATGGCACACTGCCAAGAAACCCAGAGTGCTCCATGCGGGGAAAGCACAAAAAGTTTGTGACAATGGACACTCATGCATTCACTGCCCGTATGAACTGGGGAAGCCACCCACATCAGCAGACAGGTTCCCCGTTCACAGGCACCACGGGTGGGGGACACAGTCTTTGCAGGCCACAGGAACTGGCCATGAGTGGTGGGGAGCATTCATGCTGGGACATGTCCATTTTAAAGGCCAGACCAGCACACTTCCCCCTTCCTCATGATCCCTGTCAGGGGGAGTGCAAGGTGGAAGCCACAGCAGCCATCCTGGGAGCCACCCATCAGAATCCCTCCTCACGCTCTCCACCCGAGTGGATGCACTGCAGCTGTGCCAGTCAGTGGCCGCAGACCCCCACCCCACCCTTCCAGTTGGAGAGCCCCTGCTATAACCAAGCAGTCTGGGATCCTGTTAAATGGAAGATACTATTCAACATAAAATTCAACATTTTCTTCATTTTCTCCATCTTAGGCATTTACACATTGCCAGTCGCTGTTTTATCTCAGTGTTCTTGATTATGTAGAAAATGTGGGTTTTCTTATACCTCACATTTGTTGAACCTCAAATTCAACCACATTGCAATGACACTGTCCAATATGATAGCAGAACAACAAATGACTATGTATTCCGTTATGCTTCCTTAATTACCTGTGGTGTTATGTTGACAGTTATCGCATACTCCGCCACCACCTCTATAGTGTTCATTAGGAAAAGAATCCACTGTTCTGTCATAGTGGCAGCTTGTTGCATGGCCATGGCACTGACAAGGTTTGCAATTATAAGCATTAACTTGGTCACCTGGATGAAAAGGCTTGTCATTGTACAGTGGCAAACAGTGATCACACTAAAAAAGAAGAAAAGAAAAAAGGAGGCAAAAATGAAGAGTTTATTGCTTTATCTACCAACATAATATGTAAGGAGCTGCCTGAGTCAGACCAATGGTCCATCTTAGCCCAGTATTGTCACAACCTGACATGGCAGCAGAGTTTCAAATCCAGCTCTCCAGGGTCTCTCACAGAGGCCTCACCCAGGCATCCTATCTGAGACACTCCAGGATCCCTGACAGAGGCCTCACCCAGGTGTGCTACCAGAGATCCTGAATAGGAGATGCTACGGATTGAACTTGGGACCTTATACATGCAAAGCACACGTTCTACCACCTGAGCCACAGCCCACCCCACATGGCATGATCATATTACATTCTATGCCTTTTTTCTTATTTCATTATTCAACATGTTAACAGTAGCCTTTTTAAAATTGTATGGTTGAGCAGAAGACATTTATTAATTATTATTATTATTGATTTATATCCCGCTCTTCTCGCAAGGGACTCAGAACGGCTACAAAACGGGGGGGGGGGGGGGAAGGGGGGGAATCATCAAATACAAAAGCCAGTTTAAAATTACACTAATATTAAAACCTAATAAAACGTTACATTTCTAAAAATAATGAATTTCAAGATGACACTAAAAGAAAGAGTGGTGGGGAATAAAATATTATTAAATGAAATGTACTGAGAATATCTTCTTAGACTGTGGGCCTAATCCCCATTTGTATGAAGGCTACTGTACACCACTGAAGTTTACAGTTTAAAGGTGAAATCGTTATTTGACACAGCCAGCAAATCCAAAAACTATGGAAGGAAGAGTAACACCTAATAAGGGAGAATAACTCCTGGGCAGTAAAGCGAATGTTACGGTCTAGACCTGATATAAGTGCAGCTCACATTCCTGTCAGCATAGCCCCATTGTGCACAGAGCATACAGGGGGCTGATGGCCCTCTCCTGACCGCACAACCCAACCTGGGATATGGAGTCCTACTCACCCACACTGTACTCCCAGTCAGATTATGGCTGGTAACAAAAAAAGGGGCTCCCCACAACTTCTTTCCCAGTTCTTCAATGCACATAGTCATGGCTTGCCATAATCTGACCCTATTTAATGTGGCCTTATTTTGTACCTGTGTCTGAGAGCACAAATATATAAATATATAAATAGGGATTTCCAAGTTCTCAAGAGGAAGTGCATTCAAATTCAGAAGGGGGGGAGGGGGACAGGAAAAGATTATTGCTGTTATAAATATATAATATTTAAATTCATTGTAAATATGTTTATAGGAACCCAACAACCACATATACTGCATGTTTTTCTCCATGGTTTGTCCATATATCCCTGTGATTTTCAGTCTTCATTCATCTCAGAACAGTTTGGTGGAGTTTCAGTGCTGACTGCATAGAAATCATCTCACTCCAGACATGCTATTCTTACCAAGTTAAGGGCATAACATGCCACTGAGGCAATATTACTGAACCAGCCAAAAGTATTGAGGTCAGTGGGTGTTTTTAGACACACATTTCTCCAGGATGTTTGCTGTAACATCCAGAACTTTCTGTGTGTCTAAATCACTCATCCAGATCTTAAACATCCTGATTTTTGAACTTCTGCATGAAACCTCTCTCAAAACGTGTGTGTGTAAAAGGTTCTCCTGGTAAACCGCTTTGCTCCAGGCAGCTGTGGTCACTTGGTTTCCATGGCAGCCTGTCACATTTACTGCAGCTACTTTAGGCTGCCTCAGGGTAGTGTTTGTGTGAAGAATGCATCCAGGAACTGCCTCAGGGCAGTGTGTGTGTGTCTGAAAAATGAATCCGGAACTTACTTGTGAACTTGTAAACCCAGAAGATTGAAACATCTGGAACTTTAACGTGTGTCTAAAAATGCCCAGTGTCCTAGAACAAAAAGTTATCTTAGGCTGCATTTCACCTGCGGTGGCGGTAGCGGCAGTGGGAGGGGCGAGGGAGATGCGGCAGTGCGGAGGAGCTGGCGGCCAGGAAAAGAGGCAGTGTGAATGGGGATCTGCCGCGGCTTCTCTCGCACATGTCAGGGTGCAAAAGCCTGCCCTGACATGCATGAGAGAAGCCGCGGAAGATCCCCATTCTCACCGGCTCTTTTCCCAGTCGCCGGCTCCTCCGCATTGCCGCATTTCCCCACTACCGCCGCTGCAGGTGAGAATGCAGCTCTAGTTAAAATGGTTTCGGGTGGGTGGGTGCTTGGTATTTCTTCAAATGTCTTTATGACTTACATGCCAGTGAAATCCATATCCATTTATTCTATTTTTAAAAATAAATATTTTAAGATATTCATTCATTCTATTATTTTTTTAAAAAAAAACACAAGAATCCAGTAGCACCACATAGGTTGTGAACGCTTTCCACTGAAGCCTACAATGTTCCAGTCTAAGGCATTATATGATGATGAAGACGAAGACCAAGAAGAAGACTCAGATTGTTCCCACAAAGATTGTCATCATCGTCTTAGAGTAAAAGACTAAAGAATTTCAAGCAGGTTTATTGTGACAACTGGGAAACCAAAAACATACAAAAATACAAACTGGATTACTGAAAAAAAGCTAACAGTTTGCATTTGAGACTACTACATTCTAAGTCTGAAATAATCTACTTAAAGTTTTTACAATTGCCTCCAAGAGCCGCTAAGGTAAACACGGGAGAGATATTTCATTATGAGAAATTTTTCCTCATTGCGGAAGGGCCAGTAAGAGTCTCACACACTAAGCTTTGGTACTTTGCTTGATCTGAGATATGAAGGAATAAAATGCATTGTAATCACCAGCTCCATCTGGCTGGATGTTGCCCTGGGCAGTGCCATAGAGCTGCGGGCAGCAGTCTAGAGCAGTGGCCAGTCTGCCCATAGCTCTATGGTGTGGGGAAGGGGTGCTGTGCAGGTGGACCGTGGGCTGAAGCAGCACTGGGTCCATTTAAAATGGACCCAAGCGGGGCTGCAATTGGGCAAACTCGGGCATGCACCCCCAGAGCAGGTCAACAGATGAGCACCCCCACTTCCATCTAAAGACACCCTGTGTGTCACTATTCTTAAAGTTTCTCTAATCTGCACTTATCAATATTTTTTACTTTTAAAAAGTTATGTTGGGAAGCAAAGTGGGGTTTTTTTTGTTTATTTTTAAAGAGGGGATACAGACACTTTTTCAAGGTCAAAAAGGCATACAATGAAAAGCAAAAGAATAGCAACGAGTTTAATGACTTTTTTAAAAGCAAATACCCCTTCACCTCTATTCATCACTACAGTGAAAACAGGTCAGTAGAATACATACATATAAATGAAGTCTAAATTTGGCCCACTATGTGCAAGTATTTAATGACAATAGACAAAAGTTTTCAATTCATGTACACACAGGGTAATTTCAGACATGACGGGCCCAGAGGCCTGCCACACTGAACCACAGACCAGGATCTGTTTCGGATCCCGGTCAGGAATCAGGCTGGCCGTCCTTTAGACGTGCCGGCCTGATTCTGGTAAGGGATCGGGGAGGGGCTGCGTGGGGAGGGGGAGGGACTGCGTGGCACGATGTGCGGCCGCACAGCCCCGCCCCCCCACGTTCCCCTGGCCACCCACCTTCCGGAAGACGGGCGGGCGCAGCGGCTAATCCAGGCGCTGTGACCGATCCCATCCCAGGTTCGGGCCCACGATCCAGCAGGGCTGAAGGTAACAGACATTACCTTTGGCCCTTTCCAGATCGTGGCCAATCCAACCACAGTTGGGGCCCGATCCCACCACGATTCTGGACCTCCGGCCAGCCAGAGGTCCGGAAGTGTGGTCAATGTGATTCCCGCCAGGTATTCACTGGGGTGAACATCTGACAGAAATCTCTTTAGACGTTACGGTATGAACGGCCACCACAGGGGATTCACTGTGGGTGACCGTGGTATCGTAATGTCTGAAATTACCTACAGAGAGATATATTCTGCCGTTAATTACAGCCACACAAAACCATTTAACTAAATATTATTTGACTAAATTATATTTGAAAACAGATTATCTGGAACTATGTGCCTGGATTTCCCCTCTCCAGAAGAGAAAGTAGCAAGCAAGTTAGCAAGCCACTCAGATGTCCTATTGCTCTCTAACAGGACTAGGACCAGTCAAGGTCCTCTCAATATTTGGCTCAATAACTGGTTAAGAATGGAAACATATATGCAACTAATTTTATATACAGTAATAGCTCCCCTTCCTTTTATTGTGGATGTTTTTTAGGAACATGCATTTCATGAAGTCAACTGCTTCAAAACAGATAGACTATCTGCACCCAATTCGTTCTAATTTGTCAGTTTTTCTTTTCTTCTTTTTTCCCCTTTTTTTGTGCATTTTGTGGATCAGCAAATATATGGAATAGATAGACCCAGTGACACTAGCTTGAATGGAGATGCACAGAGATCCCAATTGCTCATTTGGGATGTTAGAGGGCAGTCACTGAGGAGCAATGCAGAATGGCAGTTCAAAAGATACCACTATTTTAAACTTTATAATGAGTGGTACTTAACTAATCATGACTTCATGAGTTCTGTTACAATATTCTGCCCCAGTGTTTACCTCCTGACAGTTCAATGAAGTTCATTTCAATTTGTTATACTACACTTCCTTTCCTTGATAAATCTCCCATTTTAAACACAGCAGAAGCCAAGCAGAGTTCTATCGTAGTTTGGTCAGCCAGAGAAGAAATGAGCAAAACATGTCAGAGAAGTGTTCAAGAACCATTTATTAACTTAAATTGGAGTATGTTAAATTTTCTGTCACTTTTCCAACTCCTGGAAGGGGTAACTCTGACAAGTTCAATTTTAATTGGCTATTTGACTAAAATCTCATATAGAGTTCCATCACTTCTGCAAAGTAAATCTTATTCCTGTGGGATAGGAATCAAGCATTTAGATTATACAGCTGCTCTTTCACAATGCTGTCAATAGTCACCTGGGCAATAGGTCTTCAGGTACTGGAGACAGCAAAAATGTATCTCTTTTTAAAATATTTACTAAAAAAAAATAAATCAATATCAAAGAAGGAACCTAAAACCTAAAAACATGTACTCTCTTCATATTCAACAGGAACGGTAATGTTTGTAGAAGCTCACAAATCAGATCTACAATAACAGCAATCTCCTGGAAAAGGTGAGGGGTGAAAGAGAGGAAAGGAGAATCATAGAATCAGATAGTTGGAAGGTACATCAGAGGTCATCTAGTCTAACCCCTTGCTCCGTGCAGGAAATGCACAGCTACAGCAATCCCGACAGATGGCTGTCCAGCCTCTGTCTGAAAACCTCCAGCAAAGGAGAGGCCACCACCTCCCTAGGCAATTTGTTCCACTGTTGAACAGCTCTTACCGTAAAGAATTTGTTTCTAATGTTTAACTGAAATTTGCTTTCTTGTAATTTGAGCTCATTATTTCTAGTCCTGTCCTCAGGGGCAACAGAGAAAAAGTCTTTTCCATCTTGTGTGTGACAGCTTTTCAGATAGTTGAAAAGAAGATCACTATCATGTCTCCTCTTAGTCTTCTCTTCTCCAGGCTAAACATACCCAGCTCCTTCAACCTTTCACCATAGGACTTAGTTTCTAGACTCCTGACCAACTTTGGGTGTTTTCAGACGTTACGGCGCTGCTTGGCCCCGTACCGAAAACAACCCATTCATTCTCCGCCGGGGTCACCCCGTCACGCCATATCAGACGTGCCGGGGGGATCCCGGCGGGGAATCTGGGAGGGGGCGGGGCCGCACGGCGCAACGTGCGGCCGCACGGCCCCGCCCCCTCCACGCACCCCGCCGCCCGCCCGCCCTCCGGGGAGACGGACGGGCGGCGGGGCCAATGCGGCCGCCGCGTCACGCCGGATTTGCCACGGCCCAGGATCCCACCGGGGATCCCGGGCCATGGCAACCAGCCAGACGTTACTTTTTTTTGGTTCCCACTGGGGATCTTTTTGACCACGCTTCCTGGGACATTCCCCCGGCTAGCCCGGGAAGCGTGGTTCAAATTGACCCCATGTGCGGATTGACCGTGGTGAACATCTGGCAGCCGCCAAACAGACGTTCGAGTCACAGTGACCACAGGTGGGTATTCACCGTGGTTCACTGTGATCTCGTAACGTCTGAAAATACCCTTTGTCGCCCTCCTCTGAACGCATTTGAGTTTGTCAATGTCCTTAAAATTCAGCACCCAGAACTTGACACGATACTCCAGATGCGGTCTGACACTGCTGAGGCATGTTCAGTTTGTGATCAACTACGGTCCCTAGATCCTTTTCACATGTATTGCTGCCAAGCCAGGTATCCCCCATCCTATATTTGTGTATTTGATTTTTCTTACCTAGATGCAGAACTTGACATTAACCTCTGTTGAATTTCATTTTGTTAGTTTTGGCCCAGCTTTCCATCCTGTCAAGATCATTTTGAATTTTATTTCTGTCTTCTAAGGTGTTAGTTATCCCTCCCAGTTTCATGTCATCTGCATATTTGATAAGCATCCCCTCTACTCCTTCATTCAAGCCATTAATAAAGTTGTTCTACAGTACCAGGCCCAGGAGGACAGGGCCCTGTGGAGCCATTGGTGAGTACTCTTTGGATACGGATCTTCAACCAGCTGTAAATCCACCTAATAGTAGTATCATCGAGTCCATATTTTACCAACTTGGCAACAAGGATATCATGGGGGACTTTGTCAAATGCTTTGCTGAAATCAAGTTATACTACAGCCACGGCATTCTCATGATCCACTAAATTAGTAACTTGATCAAATAAGGAAATAAGTTTCCTCTCGCATGAGTTATGTTTTATAAATCCATGCTGGCTTCTAGTAATCACAGCTTTGTGTTCTAAATGCTTACAGACTGACTACTTATAATCTGTTCTAGAATCTTTCCAGGCATCTATATCAGGCTTACTCATGTGTAGTTTCCCGGTTCCTCTTCCCCCCCCCTTTTTGAAGATAAGGACAACATCTGCCCATTTCCAGTCGGCCGGAACCTTGCCCATTCTCCCAGAGTTCTCAAAGATGATAGACAGAAGTTCCGAGAGTACGTCAGAAAATTCCTTCAGTACCCTAGGATGTAATTCATCTGGCCCTGAAGAGTTGAAATCATTTAAAGTAGCTAAATATTCTCTTACCATCTCATCTATCCTGAGCTGCAATCCTTTCCCATCATCATTCATGCTTTTGTCAGGTTGGACACAGTTTGTCTTGTGGAAGAAGACAGAGGCAAAATAGAAATTGTGCAATCTGCCTTCTCTCTGTCGCCTGTTAAAGGGAGTGGTGGGGATGAGGGAGGGGTTGATAATTCACAACTAGAGAAGAGTTAGGGAGAATCTGCGCATATTTGGGTTGCAGAGGAGAATGCGCAGCCCGAATATGCGCAGGGATCGGCTGGTCTGAAAGCCCCACCCCCACGTGACTTTGCCGGTAGAGACGCACAGGGATGCAGAGCAGGAAATCGAGCTCTGCATCCCTGTGAGTCTCTGCCAGAAAAGCTGGGCAGGGGTGTGTGCTTTCAGACAGACTGATCCCTGTGCATATTTGGGCTGTGCATCCCGTCCCCTGCAGCCCAAATATATGCAGGGTGGAATGTCTGAAAGTGGTCTTAGACACCACCACCCCAAACTAGAGCTGAAAGAGGGTACCCGTAAAATCGGATAACCCATCAAATTTCCAGTACCCAAACCGACCCAGTAACAATCAGGTACCATGTGGTACCCGATTTCGATCCAATCTGGTACCCAATGTCCTGAAATGTTGACTTCTGGTTCAGGAATGTCAACTTCCAGTACTAATTTTTCAACATTTTTGTTGATATGCTAACTCCTGACATCAGTTTATTGGGTTTCTATCAAGTTACAACAATTTTTCAGCAACTTCCAGTCCCAAGAGCCTACTTCTGGTTCCATATTTTTTTTATATATACTTTCTTTTTCAATTTTTATTTTTAAAACACCTATTTATGGATTTTCCATACCAAAAAATGAACTTTCCAGTTCTGGAAAACCAACTTCCAGTCCTGAGAAATTACTTTTGTTCACTTTCTAAAACACATTTGTGCCAGTTTTTTTGTTTTCCAACTTGATATACTGATTAGTATACTGATATATTGATTGGGAATCAGTAAATGGAAAAATCACTACAGGAAGTACTCAGGTATCCAATTAGAACCTGAAAATGATAAATTTAGTACCTGTTTCAGCTCTACCCCAAACCTATTCTCCAGCACCCCATACAAAACAAACCATCATTAAAGGCATCCTGATAGAAAGGAAAACATACATATTAAATCATTAATAGCAGAATTCAGAGTGTGTTCTTAGTTGCATTAGAGCAAAGTATACTATTGTAGATTTAAAACTTTATACTGAGGCATGCCAATCAGGCTAACAGGCCACTAGAGAAGCTTACATGGTTAGCCTAAATTGCACAGTAATGGAGAAGAGGAGAAAAGGGAATGCTGTTTGTCAGTTTCTGTATCCTGGAAACTGCCGCAGTATATCAGGGATGGTGGCCAAAGCTGGAATTCTCACAGTAAAATTAAACTCTCAAGGTAAGGTCATCACAAAGCAGTCTCCTGGCACAGCAACACCTGGCTGGTCCAAAAGTAAATTGGCAAACAAAGAGATTTTTCACCAGCTTTGTAGGCCTGTTGGTCTGAACTTAGTTACTGGAAATTTAATGGATATTTAATTTATTTTTCTTTCACCATTTCCTAGTTCTTGTGAATGCTATTCTGTGTTCTACCACTTCAGGAGTAAAATCTAGTTTCGTGCTGAGATCTCTCCCATTACGAGAGTTTCTCTTCCCTTACTTTCTGTAGGATTTCCTCTTTAGCTTGGTATTTTAGAAAAAGAACCATGAGTAAAGCCACACAAGATAGGATGGGCCTGATCCTCTGCCCATTACCTGGCGGGCAACTGCAACCACCACACTATGATCTGCTCTGCCACAGAGAAACTGAGTGGGTGGGCCACTGTCTCAGGTCCTGCCATGTCTCAGGGCGGGCTGAGGAGTTACAGGGCGGCTGGATGCCTGCACTCCTGCTGCTCCTGCAGAATCAATCCCGCTGCTGCAAGACAGCTGATGGGGTGGAGGAGCATGTGTTCTCCTCCCACCCACCCAACAGATGATCGGAGGATGGGGACCTCACTTTCCCCAAGCAGCTGTTGGACAGGTGAAAAGAGCATGTACACTACTCTGGGCTCGATCCTCAGACCACGTCTTGTGGCAGGGCAGCACAAGGACCAGTCACAGGAGAGGCAGCTTGTTAACCCACTTTGGGCAACATTACTACGCACTGCATTCCCGGCCTTCTTTGGCAGATACATCACATGTCCACCAGCTACCTGCATTGCCTCAGGGCAGAGTGAACATCTGGTGACCTCTGGTCATACAATTCACTGCATGTATCAGCATTGCCCAAAGTGGGATAACCCTGCTTAAAGTAGGTTAACACCTCATGTGGCTTCACTTAAAACTATGTGTTTGGCTCCTGAGGCTTTGGGGCAAGCGTGCAATAACTACTTTCAGTATTTAATAGAAGACCTTAAAGTAGGCTGAGGATTGTAGTTAAAAGTTTGAGAATGAATTCAAGTGTCCTCCCCTTCTCAGATCCCTCAATAACCTCCACAATTCCAAGGTTGTTTTTCGTGGACCTGCCATCTAGGCCTGTGATCTTTGCTTTAAGAAGTTTAATTTGCATGGGGGGTAATTCAGTTGGCTAGAGCTGAAATGCTTATCCATTCAGATTTTATTTTATTTATTTATTTAATTATCTATCTCAGCATTTATATACCACCCTACTCGTTGTGCAGCGACTCACGGTGGTGTACAACAACATATAAAACCAGAATAAAATAGACATTAAAACTCAAATATAATCCAACTTATACCCTCCTTCCCCCATCCCCCTCACCGAATACCTGACGAAAAAGCCAGGACTTGCATTGTTTTTGAAACATAGGGAGGTCCCGGGAGGGTCGAATCTCTGCTGGGAGAAGTTCTAGAGTCACGGTGCAGCCACTGAGAATGCCCTTTCAAATGTGGCCCCCCGGGAAACTCGGGGGACCTCCAACAGGGCACCCTCAAAAGACAGCAAGAGCCAATCGAAAACACGGGGGTGAGGCGTTCCCACAGATAGACAAGGCCCAAGCCATATAGGGTTTTAAAGGTTAAAACCAACACCTTGAAGCGAACCTGGAAGACTATTGGCAGCCAGTGCAGAGAACAGCGCACCAGTGTAATGTGCTCACATGACCCGTCCCCATCAGGAGGCGGACCGCCACATTCTGAACCAGCTGAGGTCTCCGGATTGTTATCAGGGGTAGCCCCACGTAGAGCGCATTGCAGTAGTCAAGCTGTGAGGTGATAAAGGCATGGATAATGCCTTTTTAAATACTTTTTGTATTGAGTGTTTTAAATTGTTTTTATTGTATTTTAGTGTTGTAAGCTGCCCCGGGCTGCAAGGCAGGAGGGGCGGGATATAAATTTATTAAATAAAATAAATAAATAAATAAATAATGGTGGCAAGGTCAGGGCCTGATATATAAGGTCGAAGAGAACGGACCAGGTGTAACTTACTAAAGGCTCCCCTTGCTACAGCCGCCACCTGGGCATCCAGGCGGAGCTGTGAGTCAAGGAGAACTCCCAGACTCCGAACTTGAGGGATCAGAGTTGGACACACACCATCAATGATGTGGGCCTCTACACACACACACTTACCCACCAGCATCACCTCCGTCTTGTTGGGATTCAGCTTGAGGCAACTCAACCTCATTCAATCACCTACCGCAACCAGGCACTGAGTAAGCACCGAGTTGCAGGGTCTGGGTCGATGAACACTCCCCCAGGACAACACGCTGAGTTCTACCAGCCAGGAATGAGCTAAAACCATCCAAGAACAGTCCCCACCCCACCCCGGCACAGTCCCTCAGGCATGTCACCAACAACTCATGTTCCACCATATTGAATACTGCTGACAGGTCTAACAAAATCAAAAGAGTGGATCTACCTGGATCCAACTCTCAGCACAGATCATCAACCAAGGCCACAAGTGCCATCTCCATGACATGACCCAGATGAAATTCCGACTGTGAAGGCTTGAGGAAACTGATCCGGTCGAGATGACCCTGGAACTGCTTGGGGTGGCTTGGGGCGGCTTGGGGCCCGCACTCAGGGGCCCCAGCTCCTGGCCTGACAGTGGCCAGAAACTGGGGACCCTGAGCGTGCAGGGCCCCTGAGTCTTGGCCAGGGGGTATGAGGGACAGGCAGGGCCTCTGCCTCTCTCTCACTCCCCCGGCTGAGACTGACAGGCAGCGTAGGCCGGGGGCCAATGGGAGTGAGGGAGAGGCAGAGGCCCCACCTCTCCCACACTCCCTAGCAACTTCCAGTGGTGGAAGGTGGCACGGCAGCAGATTTAATCTGCCACTGCTGCACCCGCCCAAGCCCAAATGCACGGACGCAGGGAGCTGGCCCGGCGCAGGGCACAGGACGGCAACAGCAATGGATGGCTGGGCTTGAGGATGGGTGGAAGGGAGTTCCCCTCCCCGAACCCAGGCCTGGGTAGCACCCCCAGACTGAGCCGGGGAGCATCCCCTGAGCCGGGAGCACCCCTTAGCCTGGTGGCAAAGCCACCGGTGGAAAATATAGCCCCACATTTCTCCCCCACCCTGGACCCCGCAAATCCTAAGGCCAGCCCTGCAACTGATCAAACATATCTGAAGGAGCATGTGCACCCCAACCCCCCCAAACAGCTGATGGAGGGGCTGGAGGAGCGCAAGAACCTTGACCCTGCCAAACAGCTGATCACCAGGGCCTAGAGGAATGTACACTCCTTCAGGCCACCCCCATCAGTTGTTCAGCAGGGCCAGGGTCAGTGAACATACTCTTCCTGACCCCCACCCCACCCCATCAGCTGTTTGGCAAGCCAGCTGACTATGCTCCTCAAGCCCACCCCCAATCAGCTGTTCAGCAGGGCCAGGGTGTACACGCTCCTTCAGGCCCCCGATCATTTGAATGGGGCCACAGGCACACCCTCACCCAGTCAGAGCGCATGCACCCAACAGCTGATGAGGGCCCTGACGAGCGCCCCCCCCCATCAGCTGTTTGGTGGTTGCCCTCTGGCCAGGTGAAGGCGCACCTCTGGGCCACCTCCATCAGCTGTTCAGTATCAGGACTTCCAGAGGGCTCGAGCCTGCTAAGCAGTAGGTGCCCGGTTGTTACGTCCTGTTTGGATAACTAACCAAGTGCAGAGGCCCAATCCTCAAACCTCACCTCAGAGTGAGGCTCATCAGGCACAAAAAATACAGGAGGGAGACCATTCGCCCATATTAGTCCAGGTGTGTGTCTCTGACCCTTGCCGCTGCCCAACGCATCCCGTAGCGGGCAGACATCTGTCAGTGACAGACCAGATGTGCAGGTGAGTCCTGGAGTATGGTGGGTTATCGTAAGCTAACATCATATTTGTTTTCACCCACAGAGAGCAACTTATCAAAGATCCTACAGCACAGAGAGGAGAGGCCAAGAGGTTGTCAATTGTGGTATTCACCAAGAGGCTGTTAGACTGTTAGTGAGAACAGCGTACTGAGTAGGGATGGGCGAACGCGGTTCGGTAGTTTGGTGTTCGGCCCGAACTCGGCCTGTTCGGACAACCGAACACGAACACGAACACGAACACACCAAACGTAAACGAACACCGAACAACGAAAATGGCGAACACACCGAACGGAACCGAACACCGAA
>QEPC01012168.1:3117315-3138624 GCA_003113815.1 Sphenodon punctatus | reverse complement strand
CAAGACTGAACTCCTTATTTTTCCTCCCTCCTCTTCCTCTCCCCCTTCCCTGTCCATCCACATTGATGGAGTCACCATCCATCCTGTTCCCCAAGCCCGTAGCTTGGGCTTCATCTTTGACACTCATCTTTCCTTTAAGCCTTACATTGACTCTGTTGCCAAGTCCTGCCTCTTCGCCCTCCATAACATTGCTCGAATCCACCCCTTTCTCTCTATCTCTTCTCCCCAAACCCTTGTTCATGCCATGGTCATTTCTCACCTCAACTACTGCAACCTTCTCCTCGCTGTCCCCCCTTATCGCCATCCAAAACTCCGCTGCCAAGGTCATCCACTCAGCCCGTCACTTTGACCACATGCAGCCTCTCCTCTCCTCTCTCCACTGGCTCCCCCTTCATGAACACATCCGGTTTAAACTCCTGTTATTCACATATAAAACGCTTCACAGTCAAGCTCCCCCCTACCTCTCAGCCCTAATCTCCTTACACACTCCTGCACGCGCCCTCCGCTCCTCCTCTGTCCCCTCCCTCACTCTCCCTCATCTCCCATGCTCCCCTAACCACCTTCGTCCTTTCTCCCTCGCTGCCCCCCTTACCTGGAACTCCCTCCCTACCCACATCCGCCTCGCCTCCTCCCTCCACACCTTCAAATCCCTCCTGAAGACCCACTTCTTCCGTGCTGCCTTTCCCAATGCCTCCTAGTTATTTTCCCCAAAATACTTATGGTCTGCCCTCCTCTGCAGACTCCTGCCTAACTGTAACCAAGCCAAGCACGCGCACCTGAAACTTTGCAGCTGCTTGCATGTTTGTTTGCTTCTCCCTTGTCTTCCCTTTGTCCCCTCTCCTTGTCACTCCCTCCTTGTCTTTTTAGATTGTAAGCCGTAGGCAGGGACCGTGTCTTTATCTTTGTTCTGTAAAGCACCAGGTACATGGCTGGTGCTATACAAATGTCTATAATAATAAATAAATAAATAAATAATGTCAGATTCATAGATTCAATGACAGAAAAGATCATTTTAATCCTGTAGTCTGGCTATATAACAGGCTACAGAATTTCATCTCTTCAAGTCCTGAATCATGTCCAGAAGAGCCCTCATGCTTGCTACAACATTGTTTAGAAAGGCACCCAGTCTTGATTTAAAGACTTCAAGTGGCAATGGATCTACAACATATTGCTCAGCAAGTTGTCCAACTGGTTAATCACCCTCACTATTAAATTTTACCTTATTTCTAGCATGAATTTGTCTAACTCCAATTTTTATGTATTGGCTGTCAATATTTTTTGACTGCTAAACTGAAGCACCTTATGCTATCATGTTTCCTTCCCATGTAAAGGAATTGTAAAATTTTCAGAAAAGCTTTTTCCATGTTTTCTCTCAAAGGTTGATACTGGGGCTTAAATGAGCAACTAAACTACTACTAATTTCATGAGAAATTTCACCATATTGGAAACTGGGGTTGATTTCCCCACCGTTTCACAATCATATGCAATGTCTTGATTCTTGCAAAACCATGGGATACCATCTTGATTTACTGATTTTTCACTTACCATTTACCATGTACTCTTCATTTATCGCTTACTGCATTGTCGAGAGCACCGTTTTACTTCTGGGTTTGTTGTTTCTGCATTTCTGAGACAACCACTGTGTGAATAGACCCACCTCTTAATCTCCCCCCAGTGCCCCTTAATTTTCACTTCAGTGCCTCTAATCAGAATTGTTGTTCTATATTGTTCCCTTTGCTTTGACCAATCTGCAACTGGATTGCAGATTAGTAAAGAAATCTGCATACCAGCCAATGAGTGACAAAGACGTACAAGGGAAAATGGAGTGCAAGAAATGTGGTATTACTTTGGTATTACCTCTCGGGATTTGAAATTGACAGCAAAATAGTAAACAGCAAAGTGGTTAAACGGGATCCCGGTAAGTGGAACGTTGGTAAATCGAGAAACAAAATGTCAGTCGAGACATTACTGAGTACTGAGAAGTTCTCAATTCAACTGATGGTATTGGGAACTGGAATTTCATTAAATTTCCCATTTTGGAAAAATCACATTTCATCCCTAGTTGATATGTCTCTCCACTATAAGTCTTGTTGTGGCTATGGACTGCATATCATACTCAAGGAAGGGTTTTACTTTCCTGAATTTCATATGAAAAAATCTTCAACTATCAGGATTCTTTTTACAGAAAAAAATAGCGCCTGTGCATATGTCTATGGAAGACATCTAGGGATGACAATTCTGAGATCAGGATTAGATACATATGATTTATTTAACTAAGATCTCCATCTGTAATAAGTTATGTGATTTTTAATTCCTGTTATTGCTTGACTGCAACATCCCTCCAGATGTAGATGCCAGATATGTTCAAGATGTTAATTTTAGCTTTACCAAATGTAAATGTGACAAGGGCACACTCTGCCATATGTTATAAATCTGTCAGGGGATCTCAGGTTTCTGTACCATGGTACTTGGCAAAAATTATTCAGCTTGTCCATATTCTCTTACTTGCATCCACTGAGTTATTGTCATTACTATTTTAGTTCAGTTTACACTTGCAGAAAATCTACCTTTCTGAAATTTTACCCAGTAAAGTATTCTTTCTAGGTCTAAATCAGCATTTATGGGACATTTTGATAGATAGAGAAGCCATCCATTCATGGGGCATACCTTGATTCACAAATTTTTGTACATGGATTGTGTGTAGGATGCTCTGCAGGGATTAGGAGGACCAGAAACCCCTTTCAGCAACCACTTTCCTGTGACTGATCCTTTGGAACAGACTATAGCATTGCACATCACAAACTGCTAATGCCCAGTCCACAAGGCTTCTACAGCATCTGTAGTTCCTCCACTAAAATCAAGAAGATTAAAAAAGCATGAGTAGAATGCCACATACCTGCAGTTTTAAGAACACTAGAGGTAAGGCCACATGAGATGTAAATCCACATTGGGTGACCTTACCCACATTAGCCCATGATGCAGCTGATCATCAGGCCAGCAGCCACCAGATATTCTTCCCACTTCTGTTCAGGGATAGGTTACACAATGTTCAGGGATCTCTTACACAATGCATCAGCTGAGAAGGCTGTTGACACATTACAGACTACTGTTCCCCCTACGGACCAATGTGAAGTAAGGTCCAACGGCATCACAGAGCCGCAGGCATAGTTTGCCATTCCTATGCACCCATGTCCTGGCAGGAGATGGGATAGTAGGTGGGCCAGGGGCTGAGGGTGGGGTGGGGTGAGGTTGGCTGCTTGCCCATGTGGATAGCTCATAGGTCCACCACGGGGCATGACGACTTGTGATGGCAGCCCACTTACCTGGTTTCCCAATGGGGGCGCAGATCATGTGACCTACTCTCCCCGCCAGCCCGAAGTGTGGCGGCTGCATTCATCATGCTTGGGGCGGGTGGGGCATGTGACCGGCCCTGTCTCATGTGGCTTTTACCCTAGCTCTATAACCCTGCCATTTTAAAAAACACTGACAGAATCATATCAATTTCTGCTATGGTTTATTGAATTAACTACACAAAATTAAAATGCCATTTGAGTTTCAGCTGCTACCATAACCACATTATTTTTTCTGCTTACTAAATACAGACAAAAACAAGGACTTTTTGTTTTGCAAAGCCAAAATCTGAGCCACTTTGACCTAACTTCCTCCAAAGTTCAGGAGTTGAGGTAAGGAGAATGCAAATAACCAATTCTCAATAGTAAAGACTGAAATTACCACCAGAAAAAGAAATTTTTATTAAACAACATGCCTATTTCTCTCTGAGTGAACTTGGTTCATTTAAACATTTCAAGTATAGCTGCAATGCACACAAAAAGCTTCAAAAGTGACACCCAATGAAACAACCCATTGACATTGACAAAAAATATCCGATAAGGCAGTTACACCATTAAAGTGTATTTGGTTTGTTTTCACAAGGTATCACCGGTCTTGCTAGAGTGCTTGGTGAACTTCCAGATCTTATTAAATATTTATAATTAATCTCTACAAAGTAACGTTTCACAATGCTTGTTCTAATTAAAGGGACACTGTCAACTTGATTTTTTTTAAAAAAAAATCTGGCTAATTTTAAAACTTCAGTTTTATGATAGAGCATCATTTAAATAGTAGATCATGTATTTTTTAACTAAAAAAAACCCTAGTAAAATAATTATTAGAAATTTTTCTCTGATCCCATGTTTATGTTTTGAAGGGTCTTCTGGGTGAGCCAAATATCAAAACCTAGCATGTTTGGACTGACCTATATTATTTTTCCCAACCCTTTCTCTCTGTCCACATGCCTGGCTGCTTCATGTCCTCTGTTCAATCTCTGCTGCAGTTAAGCTGTTAAACAACCTCTTGGCGCTTTTTGGAAGACTGTGCACCACCATATGCATCAACTTGCTAAGCACCAAATGTAGGTCATAACATGTGAAAACAAGTGATGAAAAAAAAAGTTAGTGTAAATTAAGATATAGGAATTAATTTCTTTAGGATAAATAGCTCTTTTTATAGCAGATTTTTTGTCTCATTAAAACTATTTTCTAAAATAAAGTTGAAGGGAAAATATTTTTTTGTCAAATATCAGTAACTTTGGGACTAAGTTCACAAAGGCCACTCAAAATGCAGGGTATGCATTCAACCACCCCAAGTCGCCATTGTCGAGAGGGTGAGGAGTATAAATTTAAGGAAATAAATAAATAAATATCCAGAATGGAACAGTGCAGCTCATAATGACACATGGTTCCCAAAGAGTAGTCTAAAGACCACGACTGATCCATGAGGCCACACTAAGTGGTTCACACCCGGTCTGTGAAACCATATAATACATTAAAATCTATTATTCATGGATGAGAGGGCTAAAGGAACTATGACCCCCTCCTTTTTATTCCCAGCTGTCCACTGTGTTTATTTTATTTTATTTATATAAAAACTTAATATCTTGCCCCTCCGGCCAACAGGCAGCCCGGGGCGACTTACAATATTCAATAGATATAAAAGCAATATAAAATCCAATATAAAATCAATTAAAACCACAAATAAGGAGGACATTAACAACCATTAAACAAATCAAATACAACTATAAAACAGCTATCCCCCACCCAACCACCCTGCCGCCAAATGCCTGGCGGAACAGCCAGGTCTTACAACTTTTCCAAAAAGAGGGGACATCCAGGGCCAGCCGCATCCCCACCAGAAGGGAGTTCCACAGCCATGACCTGGCCACCAAGAATGCCCTCTCCTGTGTGGTCCCCCAGAAGACTCAGGGGACCTTGAGCAGGGCACCCCCAGATCGAGCAGGGGCCAATCGAGCATCCGGGGTGTGTGTGAGGCAGTCCCACAGGTAGACAGGGCCTAGACCATTTAAGGTTTTATAGGTTAAAACCAACACCTTGAATCGAGCCCGGAAGACTACCAGCAATCAGTGCAGAGAACGGAGCACCAGTGTTATGTACTCCCTGCAGCCCAGTCCTACCAGAAGACAGGCTGCCGCATTCTGCACTAGCTGCAACCTCCGAGCCATCACCATGGGTAGCCCCACATAGAGCGCATTACCATAGTCTAGTCTAGAGGGGATGACAGTGGCCAGGTCAGAGTCTGAGACATATAGTTGAAGCCGTCTCACCAGATTTAATTGGCAGAAGGCACTCCTCACCATAGCCTCCACCTGGGCATCCAAGTGGAGCTGCGCATCGAGGAGCATCCCCCAGACTCCGCACCTGGGGAACCAAGGGAGGACAGACCCCATCAACAATGGAAGCCGTCACCTCCATCACCTTACCCACCAATATCACCTCCATCTTATCAGGATTCTACATCAGTGGGTTGGCCCTCATCCAATCCCCCACAGCTGTCAGACACCAGGTAAGCACCAAGACTGCCGGGCCTAGGTCTGTTGAAAAAGAGAGGTACAGCTGGGTGTCATCAGCATATTGATGAAACCACACGCCGAACCTCCTGATCACCTCACCGAGTGGCTGCATATAGATGTTGAACAGGAGAGGGGACAAAACAGAACCCTGCGGGACACCACACGAGAGGTCTCAGTATGATGAAAAACATTGTCTGAGTACCACCAGCTGAGTTCTTCCGGTCAGGAATGAGCGGAACCATTGAAGAACAGTCTCGTCCACCCTGGCACAATCCCGCAGGCGTGTCACCAACATCTCGTGGTCAACGGTATCAAGCGCAGCCAAAAGATCTAACAGTACCAACAGGGTCGAATGACCAACTCCCGGTGCAGATCATCCACCAAAGCCACAAGCGCAGTCTCAGTGTCATGTCCCAGATGAAATCCCGACTGAGAGGGATCGAGACTACAGATGCGATCATGATGCCCCTGCAGCTGCTGGGCCACTACCCATTCAATAACCTTCCCTAAAAAGGGAAGGTTAGAGACCAGATGATAGCTGGCAAGGGAGTCAACGTCAAGTGATGGTTTCTTGAGCAGAGGCCGCACCACCGCCTCCTTGAGACAATCCCGCACTCTGCCCTCCCAAAGGGAGCCATTGATCACCCCAGACAACAACAGCCCCACTGTCTTCCTGCAAGATTTAATTAGCGAGGACGGGCACGGATCTAATTCACAAGAGGTGGCCCTAACTGTCCCAAGAACCCCCACCACATCGGCAGGCACCACCAACTGAAATTGATCCCACAAAACCAGACAAGATGGGGCTTCCATAACCTCTGGCACCTCTAGTGTAATAAGAGCAGCGTTGAAATCATGGTGAATGCGAGCAATTTTATCCACAAAATAGTCCACAAACATGTTACAGCATGATGTGGATGACTCTACTGCCAGGTGGAGGGAGGCTGGACTGACCAGCCCTTGCACCACTCAGAAAAGCTCCGCTGGACGAGACTTTGCAGATTATATGAGTGCAGCCAAAAAAATCATTTTCTGCTGCTCTCATAGCCACAGCATAGGTTTGTAAACTAGCTCTATGCCACAATCTGTCAATTTCATCACAAGAGTGATGCCACCATTGCTCCAACCACCTCCCATCTCACTTTAGCACCTGCAGGCCCTCCGAAAACCAGGGAGATCTGCGGTGCTGTTGCCTGGGAAGTGGACATCTAGGGGCTGTCCGATCAATGGCCTCAGTCAGCACAGTGTTCCAAAGTGCCACAAGGTCATTGATGAGACAGTCATTGAGATCAGAGGGTATCTCCCCCAGAGCCTTCCGGAACTGCTCTGGTTCCATCAGTCTCTGGGGGTGAACTATTTGAATTGGTTCTGCACTTTTCCGGGGACAGACATGCACCAGAAGAGAGGTCTGTAGGAGGTAATGATCCATCCATGACAAGGGCACTGCTGTTATCTCCCCCAGCAATGGAGCACTCGCCTGAAGGCCAGTACAAAACATAAGATCCAGAGTATGTCCTCCCTGATGTGTCGGGCCACTATCCATCTGGGACAGGTCCATGGTTGCCATGGCGGCCATGAGCTTATGCTTCGTACCCCCGGGGTTGGCGTGAATGTTGAAGTTCCCAAGACTAACGTCTTCAGGGACTGCAACACAACCTTCAACAGAGCATGCAGCGAGGCTGTCGTATAGGTATGTGCATGGTATACAAGTAGCACCCCCAATCTGTCTCCTGACAAATCAACCAAAAGATGGAGGACCTCCATAGATGCTATGGATTGCACCGGATTCCTCCTAACAGTCCACCCCTCTCTAAACACCATGGCTACATCACCCTCCCCCCCTCCTCCCCCATCCCTCTGACCGTGGCTAATGCTGCACGGAATTAGGGATGGGTGAACGCGGTTCAGAAGTTCGGCCCGAATTCAGCCTGTTCAGATGACTGAACACGAACATGAACATGAACATACCGAACCAAACTCAATTCCGAATGTTGAAATGGCCGAACACTTTGGTCAGTTCGGATCGCGTTCGGTTGAGTTCGGGTGGCTAAAACATGGTCTACTGAAGGCCAAATGTAGCAGGGAGGGAGAGTCATCTGACTCAGCTGAGGAAAAGACTTCCAGGCACCAGGGGTGGAGGGTGGAGACTGGCTTGGAGTAGCAGCAAGCCTGCCGAATCACCATCCCTTTTCGCCTCAGACCACTGGCTTGGCAGTCTGCGATTGGCCACGGGCTAGGCTTCATGGAGCCAATGGGGCTTGCGGTGAGGCGGGCACAGCAAGAAACAAAACTGTCTGCCTCCCCTCTTCCCAATACCGTCTGAGCTAGTCACTGTTCCTGAACAGCAGGCATTTCAGAAGGCTCCCTCTCTCCCAGCATTTCCCAGTTCCCCAATCCAGCCATCCTCCTCCCATCCAACCCATCTACCCCCATATTCTCATTCATTTATTTAGCTTAACTTAGATAGATTGTTTTTACCCCACTGTGTTCAGTCTTCCTTCCTCCCTCCCCCCTCCATTGAATCCTTTCCCCCTCCTATATATTATATTCCATCCCTGATTCCCTTCCCCTGTTATTTCATTTAGAGTAGGATTATTAGATTGATTTAGGTTTCATTTAATTTTTGTACCCCTCTTTGTGTTGTTTGTGATTCCCCCCTTAGATAGATAGATAGATAGATAGATAGATTATCTATCTATCTATCTAAACATTATTTTGAAGGGAGAACTATAGAAGGGAAGGAGAGGCCGATCTGCTGTCCATGGGGAGGAAATGGGGCATGTGCCAGAGGTGGGCGGGGCTGTGCCAGGGGAGTGGCAGCAGCAGTAGCCAGAGGCAGAGCACATCAAACCCCCTCCTCAAAACTTGGCAGGCCTGCTTTAGAGCAACAGGCTTCAGTGGCTCTGCATCGCCTCCTGGCAGTGCCCTCCTCCACTGCCATGCAGGGCACTGAAAGGCCTGCAGGACTTGAGGCTGCATCTGTCTCTGCTGGTGGCGGTGCTGGAGCAAGTGCTGGGGCTGCTTCTTCCAATGTTCCTCCAGGGCCACCAATGTCCCCCACTGTCGAGGCAATCCCCAGCAGTCAAGAGCTGGTGGATCCCACCCTGGCTGCTAGAGGCAGGGCCCGATCCCCGGGCAATGTCAGTAGGGAGAGGAGCAGCAGCAGCAGCACTAGCAGCTACAGAGGGGGGCACAGGAGAGTGCCAGAAGTATGGCGGGCATGGGCAGTCTAGCCTCAGGGTCACAGTACTCCCCTTCACGGGACATCACCGTGATCGCTGACAGTGAGGAAGAGACAGACACTAGTGCCGCAGAGGAGATGTCTGTACCCGAGGCGATGTCTGACCCTCCTCCCAGAGCTGCGTCACCAGTGCCACAAACTTCTCCCCCTCCCAGCAGCACTGGCAGCAGTGCGTCCGCTGGGGCGGGCAAGAAGGCAGGAGGGGAGGAAAAATCTTCAGTCTGGGATCCTTTTAAGCAGGTGCAGGCAGATGATCCCAGAGAGGTGCAGTGCATGCTGTGCAATAAGCTGGTGAAGCATGGGCAGGTGCTCACCAACCTTGGCACAACTGCAATGGCCAGGCACTTCAAGGCATGTCACAGTGCTGTGTTGCTCAGCGGGAAGGCAGGGGAAGTGGATGCCAGCAGGTTCCCGACTGCAGCGGCCAGTTGCCCTACTCCTTCAGCGGGCCAGTGTCCTGCACCAACTAGGGGTGGGAAGTTCATATCTCCCGATATCCCATACTGCCGGTATTTGGCACTATCGGGGATATCGGATAGATCTGAGAATTCCCCGTACTGGTGCTGGTTCCGGCACCGTTTTTTTTGTTTTAAAGTGTGGCCATTAAAATCAATGGCCGCAATGTAAAAAAAACACACCAAAACCCACTTTCCCTCTCCCTCCCAGGCTGCACAGGTGGAAGGGGGGACACCTGTCATGCATCCTGCCAGCCCAGCCAGGTTTTGTTTTGTTTTTAAACCGGTGCCGGACCACCGGACCTGCAGGCTCCGGGATGCCGCCGCACTGCCAGCAGCCTAGTGACAGGCAGGGCTATTGCTGAAGGAGGCAGCTCTCCTCCAGGAGCCCTCCCGATGATATTAGGCACTGTGGCACTCTTTAACACACACACACCCCGACCGCCTTTTACCTGTGCTGTGGGTGGCAGTGGCAACAGCAGCGCAGCGTGGGTCAGGCTTCAGCGCTGGCTTGTGGCTTCAGCGCTTCACTAGGTCTTCCGGGGAACTTCCGGGTTTCCTTCCTGCCTCCCATGCCAAGTTGCCTGTCTTCCCACCCAGGTTGCCTAGCTCAAAGCCTGCCCAAGCCCACCTGCCCTACTGCCTCTCATGCCACGCTTCCTGCCTGCCCGCCCACGTTGCAAAGCTCGAACCCTGCCTCAGTCTGCCTGGCTGCCAATCATGCCACGCCACCTGACTGCCTTCCCCGGCAACCAATGTCTGCTGCTGCTAGTGCCAATGGCATTAGTCATTCCACCGTATGACAAGAAACAGCCACTCCTGCCCCAGGACCCACCATCATGGTCCTGGGGCCAAGTTACAGGCAGGGAGGGCTGTGGCCAAGATCCAGAAACTGCCACTCCAGCCCCGGGACCCACGGTGATGGGTCTGGGGCCATCATTCCTGGCACATTCCGATGTAGTTCCACCACACCAAGAAACAGCCACACCAGCCCTAGGACCCACCATCAGGGTTCTGGGGACTTCGTTACTGGCAGGGAGGTCTGTGGCCAATATCTACAAGCTGCCACTCTAGCCCCAGCACCCACCATCATGGGTCTCAATTAATTATCTATGAGGGCCTTGAAGACCGAAGGGTGCTTGCCTATCTATTAGGATCAACTGACACAGGTTCAACTGATGTTTACATGGAACCCTTCTCCGCTTCGGCCTTCAAAGTTCTCCAACCCTGGGACCCACCATCAGGGTTCTGGAGCCTACGTTACAGGCGGGGAGGACTGTCTATCCACTGTATTTAAAATATATAATAAAAGTAAACCACTCACAAAATTGAGGTACCAGTACGGTTATATACAACCAGCTCAGGGGAGAGGGAGCTCAGCAGAGACGGGTGTGGGGAGATCCCACCTGGCCCAATGGGAGTGGAAATACATTCTCAAGTGGTGATAGGATGAGAGGAGAAGCCCAGCTCAGGGTGGGGAAAGGTATCTACTTCACTCTTGTGCTTGGAACATGAGGGAAGATGCCTGTCTGTAAAGTGGGGGGGGGGGAAGCAGTGAGATCTTAAGAGTGGGGTGGGGGTGTTATGGCCCCCACAATCCCTTCTATGGGGAGAAGCAGGTAAGCGACCACCACCTTCCCCAGGATCTAACACAGATTCCTTCCCACTGCTCCCTTCTAGATGGTGGGGGGGAGAATACTGCTTTGTACCCAGCCTGAGGGGGTGGGGAGCTCTGCCTGCCCCTCCCCTTCCCAAGCACCAGCCCTTCCCTTCACAACAACGCTCGCCTATATCTTAGGATCGACTGTCTAAGAGATCCTTGGCCTATACACTATCCATGCCAAGGTTTCTGTACCATGGCCATCAATGTTTGCTTCTTCCAGTGCCAATGGCCCCCAGGCCAGGCCTATATGCTGTCTGTGCCATGATGCCATGGCATAAAGAAACAGCTGCTGCTGCCAGACATATATGCTGTCTGTGCCAAGTGTTCTGTACCCCCAGTTTGCTGCCAAGCTCAAAGCATGCCTCAGCCCGCCTTCCTGCCTCTCATGTCAAGGTGCCTGTCTGCCCGCCCAGGTTGCTGCCAAGAGAGAGAGAGAGCCCACCCACTGCTTGAAGGAGAGAGACATAATCCCACCCATGCTTTCACCGGCACTATATGGCCAGAGAGAGAGAGAGGTTCCCAGCTAGAACGAGGGAGATGGCGGTTAGAGTGGGAGAGGTAGGTATATCCTGGCTGCCACCCACCAGAACCAGGAAGAACTCCCATCTGTGCTCATGCGCCCATTAGTGCCCATTGCCCACATCCAGCACACAGCAAACCTACTGTAATGAGATGGAATACAACACACAACGTATTATATGTGCCTGTCTGCCTGCCTGTGTGCGTCCCTGTACCTGCTGCCCTGCTACCACCTATCACCTGATCAAATGAAGTATGCCCCATAGACTTTAGGCTGTCATTCCACTATCCCTTATTCAGTCATGCCCACCTGTCCCAGCAACCATCAACGAGATTATGGGACCATCATTCCAGTCACTGGGGGCTGCAGTCCATTCCATTGCATCCAGAAGCCCGGTGCCCGCATGCCAGCCTGCCCCCCTCCTCAAAAGTCTACTCCTCTGCACCCACCCGTGGATGCCCGCTGAAGCTGGCTGCTGAAACTAAAAGACCCTCCGACCACCAGCTCCCACCGCCTGCTGCCCGCTGCCGAGGAGCCTGTCTCTTTCTCTCTGTCACACCTACCCACACAAACAGTCAAACACAAGCCCTGCACCTCCTGGGCAGGCTTTCTGCTACTTGAGACCCTGCTGCTGGCACAGCACATCTTTTGGTTAATAACTATGCTACATGAGGTGGCAGGTGCTGCTGGAAGGGATCAACAAGCTGTAGGAGATTCTGCCACCTGCCAGCCAGAACTTCAGCACATAGGGATAAAAGTTTGGACACAGGTCAAATGAAGCTCATTACAAGAAATACAACTTTTATTAAAACTACTTAAATAACAACAACAAGAACAAAGCAACAACAAAACAACATTTAATAAAACAAAAGCAAACATGTAAATGAAACTTATTAATTAAACTAGTCTCTGGCTCTGCTGCCACTGGGCCTGTCCCCCGGGAATTGGGGGAAAGGCAACAGAGGTTGGGGCACTTCACAGACCTGAGGGCCGGCGACCTCGAACTCGTCCAACGCGCCGTTGAGCACAACAAAATCCAACCCCTTTTTCATTGCCATATGTCACCTGGAGAGCACCTGGTGGTACAGCTGCACGTGGCACAGCTCGGCGGAGACATACTGTCCGTATGCCTCCACCTTATGCCACTCCGCCTGGACCGCCTGCAGCTGCTCCACCAGGCAGTTCTCCAGGTCGGCAGAAGAGCGCTGGACCTCAGCAACATAGTCCCAGGTGGTCCGTTGCAAATTGGCCCAAAAGGCTTTGGCCTCTAAATTCTCTGGGGGNCCCTTTTTCATTGCCATATGCCACCTGGAGAGCACCTGGTGGTACAGCTGCACGTGGCACAGCTCGGCGGAGACATACTGTCCGTATGCCTCCACCTTCTGCCACTCCGCCTGGACCGCCTGCAGCTGCTCCACCAGGCAGTTCTCCAGGTCGGCAGAAGAGCGCTGGACCTCAGCAACATAGTCCCAGGTGGTCCGTTGCAAATTGGCCCAAAAGGCTTTGGCCTCTAAATTCTCTGGGGGCCCGGTGGTCTCCACGTTGGGGCTGGAGGGGGGGTGGGAAGGGCTTGTATGCCATCATTTGTGGGTTGCCTTCCCCTGCTCTTCAGGCACTGAGGCTCCACGGCCGCCACTCGAGACTCCTCACCATGCCGCCTCACTCTCAGTCCATGGGTGCGCTCAGTATGAGTAATAAGCCCCGACATGGTCCCCTCCCTCTGCCGGCGGAGAGCTTTCTTGCAGATCTAAAAAGAGCAGAAAAAGATAGGAACATAAGAAGTGCCATGCTGTGTCAGACCAATGGTCTGTCAAGCCCTGCCTATATTCTGTCTCCACAAGTGGGTGGACTGGGTGGCCCATCTCTCTCTGCAGGGGACTTCCATTCCTAACAGGTCATAGGGCAATTCATTCCCTGTTGTTCTAGTCCCCGTGCCATACCTTGCATGTGTTGATTCCATCGCCCTTGTCGTAGAACCTCCAGACATCCGACATCAGGCGCCCAATGTCTGGGGGTGTCACCACTGGTGACATCCACATAGGAGTACGCCCCACCGAGTCCTCCTCCTTGGTCTGGTCCTGGCAGCAGGGCTGGGGCCGGAATCCGATTCCTCTCTGAAATGGGAACACATTAAGAACACCAAAGTAATACCATGCATTTATGATGATGCCTCTAGTCCTCCCTCTTTGGGGTGCTAGGGATTGCAACTAGAAAGCACGTGCAAATCTTGCCCTCCCCGGGGTGCTAGGGGATGCTACGGATTGCAACTAGAAAGGCCCTGGCTGGCATGTGCAAACCCTGCCCTCCTAGTGGTGCTTGGGATTGCAAGTAGGAAGGTCCTGGCTGGCACATGCAAATCCTGCCTTCCTTGGGGTGCTAGGGATGGCGACAGGAGATGTGATCCTGGCTGGAGGCAAGAGCCTGTCCTTATTTGGGGGTGCCCAGGGAATGGGATGGCAACTGGAGAGTGGAGACCTTTGCTAGCCTGGCAGAGCCCCCCACACTACAGTACCCTCTCTCTCTGTGGCAGACATCTGCTGCCACCCGCTGATGTCCACTGTTTGTGCCTGACTGATGCCCACCACCCAGGCACGCACCCACCCGCACGCCAGTGAGCTCTCTCTAACAGATAGAGCCTTTCTTGTCCTCAAAGTAAAAAAAAGTTTACAAACCTGGGATCACCTCCTGAGCCCGCCGCTGGCTCCTCAGCCGAGGAGTCGGACTCCACCACCAGATGGGTTGTAGGGGCAGTACCAACAGCGACCACCTCTACCTCCTCCGCCTCCTCCTCCCCCTCGACTAGCAAGTTCGCCCCCAGCCAGGGGATCAAAACTGCAGCCTTCTTCATTTTTTTTTTAAACACACACACACTCAAAAAGTCACCCACACAACACACACCAACAGTCCTCACCAACCACCCAAACACACAGCACAGCCGAACCCAACACAAACACAGCCAAAAAACACACAAAACGAACAGCCACCAAGTCAAACACACTCACTCACCATACAGCTCCACACGCACTCGAATTTCCAGTTTCCAGTGCGATTACAGCTTCTGGTGCTCTCGCGTTATTTTTTCAGCCAAACCCAAACAGAAAGGTCGAACATGAACCCGGCAAATCACCCAAATGCATGAACCCGAACGTACGCACCGAACACAGTTGAACCGAATGGCCGAACCCGAACCATTATCTGTTCGCCCATTCCTACACGGAATACCCAGCTGGAACAAGGTCAGCCAGAATCGGCCCTGACTCGAGGTCCAACCAGGTTTCCGTGATGCATACGAGATTGGCGGCAGAGTCCAGGATCAACTCCTGGATAGTTGTTGCTTTATTAGCCACTGATCTCACATTCAACAGCAGCAGCACTGGGTCAGGGATTCTTTGATCATGACTCACCTGTCCAACGGCCTGGGGGTTGGTGAGTGGGACCTTCAAGAAGCACCTGTCCCACCTCACTGATTGTATTTCCCCCATTTGGGGCCATATCTCCCCCATCCTGTCATGACCCAAATGGCTATGCCCCACCCCCAGCAGGGACCCCCAGCCTCGTCTCCCCTCTGGCTGCTCCGCCCTGGTAGCAGGGGAGATCATCACCCACCCTAATATCTCCACATACCCCCTCTCCCATCCTATCCCCATCCAAAGTCCCAACCATCCCTATATATGTCAGTGTATCCCAATACCACCCCACCACCCCAGTTCACCCTCCAACATCCACCTCGCTTCCCCCCAACAAATGCTCCCACAAACTTCCCAACTTCCAAAACACACCACCATACAAATAACCAAAATTCAACACCCCCCTCAACCCATCACCTCCCCCAACAAGTCCTCCCACAAGTTTCTCCTGCTGCCAGGGACAACAACATACAAGGTACATCACTCCAATTCCCCCAGGTTCTGCCTAAGGAGCATGCCCAAGGGCCCCTTTGGTGCAGCCCTTGGGCGCACGCCTGTGACACTGCCAGCAGGCACAGTGCTTTGTAGTCCCTATGTTGTGCTGTGCTGTGTTGCTTGCAGCTCTGCAGCAAAGCTGGCTTTGGTACCTGCCAAAGCTGCAGCCATCACTGAATGGAGTGGACTGGAAACATGCTGTGTACATTCTGGTCATTCCTCAGCCCTTCCACTGGAGATGACCAAGTGTTAGGGTCCACAGGATAGATGAAAGGGGATTAGGGTATAGGGGAAGGGTTCCTGCTCCGCCTCTGGGCTGGAAAACGAGTCCCTCAAAAGGTAAGTGCCCTCAGGATCTTGTGAGGGCTTTCTCTCGGGTACCAAGAGCAACCCAGATCATCACCGGGTGGAGAGGGCAGTTCCTTGGGGAAAGAGAGGGAGACACAGGAGATGGTACTCAGGAACACTCGCACCCGTAGTAAAGATCCCAGATCCGGGGAGGAAAGGATAGCCTGGGGGAGGAGTGCTGAGGGATAAGACAGGGGGAAGGGGAAGTTACACACACACGCACCCTAAATCCCACGTACATGGGGAGGTGCCGGTCTGTGGAAGGGGAAGGGGGAGGGGTACTTACATGCACCTTTTGAACACTGCAACTCTCAGATTCACCTACCAGACACTCTCTCGCTCTCATATGGTCAGAAACACTCTCACATTCTCACCCACTCAATCACACCTCTTTCTCCCACAGGTAATCCAAGAAAACAGTTCTCTCTAGACTCCACAACAGAACAAAGGGCCAGGCTCTCATATGATTACCAGCAAGGAAGAGAGGGCTCAGTANTACCCCCTCTCCCATCCTATCCCCATCCAAAGTCCCAACCATCCCTATATATGTCAGTGTATCCCAATACCACCCCACCACCCCAGTTCACCCTCAGGGGCACCTGTGACGTGGCACTCCCAGCGTCTCCTGAGTCCCGGCGCTGTCCTCCAGGTTGTGCATTAGGACGCTGTGGCAGCCCCAGTTGCCTAGCAACCAGCACCACGCATCTCTGGGTCGGTGTCCAGTGCCTGGCTGGGAATCTCCATCTGTGGCTGCCGGCCCTGACACCAAGGTCATTTTGGTACAAGAGAAATTGTGATGATCGACAGTGCTAATCCAAGAAGTATGGAAACCATTGCATTATGCAGAGTCTCGCAAATGTAACAACTGAATGGACTGAAAAAGAAGAAAATAGAACAGGTCTACATCTTACAATATTTGGATAGTAGATACCACAGTTTTGATAGACTTGTGATTTTTAAATTGGTGGCATCTCTTAAATACTATGAGATATTCTTAAATATACTCTTAAATATATAACTTAAACCAAATATATAGCTTTAACCAAGGTTCCTTCAGGGAACCAAGCCACAATATGCTTACCATGATATGAGCTGCCCTAAGGCTAGTTTGATAGAAATACACAATGATAAGAAAAAGGATATAGTGAGTTTCAGTTACTCACACTGACTCCATATGCATTAGAGACCTGGCTGGAAAAGGCATTTGGGCCTATATTGTCCCAGGTGGTGCCAGCCAGGTACTTGGTTCAGCACCACAACATGCCCACCAAGACTAACCATTTGGGGCCAGGTGAGATTTCATGAGCTCCATGACAACCATGGATCTATCCCAAATAATATCTGGCCCAACACAGTGGATTTGATATTTTGCACCAGCCTGAAAACAGGGGTTCTGATTAGTTGGGATGTTGATACAACACCGTTGTCTTGGTCAGACCATTACCGGGGACCCATGTTCACTGCAATTTCCCCATTGCTACTAATGGGGAAAACACCATGAACATAGGTCCCTCATCATTACCTTCTGAAAACCCAGATCCCTGCCCTCCTATACCCCATCAGGATGGTGGGGTTGTCATTGCCTCTGTCTGGAAGGGTAGGTTGTTGGGCACCCTTAAAACTGTGGTTGTCCAGCCCCTTCTCAAGAAACCATCTTTGGATGCTGACTCCCCAACCAACTGTCCGCCTGTCTCTAAACTTCCCTTTTTATGGAAGGTTATTGAATGCGTGGTTGCCCAGAAGCTTCAGGCTCATCTCGATGTTATCGGATCCCTGGACCCATTTCAGTCAGGTTTTCACCTGCGGTGTAGCACAGAGACTACATTTGTGTCTTTGGTCAATTATCTAAGCCATCTTCTCTCCCCTATTGTTCAATGTGTATCTGAGGCTGTTGGGTGAGATCGTTCAGAGATTTGGAGGGAAGTGCCATCAGTTTGCTGATGACACCCTGCTCTAACTCTTTTTCATCCTACCCAGATCCTGAATCCTCAGTACTACTACTTACCCAATACCTGGCAGATGTTGTGGACTGGATGAGGGTGGGTCAATTGAAACTGAATCCAGACAAGACTGAAGTGATGATGATTGGCCAAACTTGTGACTTGGAGGGGATTGGGACCCCTGCCATTGAAGGGGTCTGTCCCCCTCTGGTTACCCAGGATTGGAGTCTTGGAGTGCTTGTGGACCCCTTACTACTCCTGGAACATCAGGTTCTGGCAGTGGCCAGGAGTGCTTTTCACCAGCTCCATCTGGTGAGGAGGCTGTGGCCCTTTCTTTCTGACTCAAATCTGGTCACCATCATCCATGCCTTCATTACTTCAATACACTAGATTACTTCAATATGCTCTACATGGGGACTGTTTGGAAGCTGCACTAGTGCAGAACAGTAAAACATGGCAGGGGTGGGTCACCGTGAGCACATTACACCCGTGCTTTACAGTAGTCTACGCTGGCTTCCCATAGCATTCCAGGCACAATTCAAAGTGATGCTCTTTTTGACCTTTAAAGCCCAAAATGGTCTGGGCCCCATATATCTGAGAGACCGCCTTTCCTACCATGCTCCATTGCGACTCCTACAGTTGTCTGGGACTCCTTTCTTACAGGTACCACCTGCCAATCTTGTTCATATGACAAGGGCCCGCAGAGAGGCACTCTTGGTTGCTGCCTCAGTATTGTGGAACTCACTTCCTCTGGAGATCCATCAGAACTTGAGCCTGAGCATATTCACTAGGGCTCAGCAGTCAAAAACTTTTGTTTTAGGTAAAGTGTTTGGCAGGTAAAGTGTATAGGGGTTGAGGTGGGTGAGTTAAGGGGTGTGGGTGGGTGATGAAATTGTTATTGTATTTTGTGGTTTTAATTATGTACGCCACAGTGAGGCCTAGGAATAGGGCAGGGTTCTAAATAAATAACTCTACTTTAAGTTATTAAAGAAGTTTACAAATTTAATAGAAAAGAATATGCATCAAGGACATTATTTAGAAAGAAAAAATTGATGAGGGAAGAATTAAAATTTAAAAATTTCAAGGGGAAAAAAGTTAAGATTTGGCAAGCATGCTCAAACTAGTCTTCCAATTTCACATGTGCAACTGTGAAAATTTTGACTAATTTAGATGTCAAAATACCCGATTGCTGCCACATTGATGAAAGACATGGGTATAAACGGCTGCAACTCTATTAAATCAGCAAAAGTCAGTCTGCAAGGGATAATCCCCCACCCCCCACCAATAAACTGTGGGTAGCAGTGCAAAATACAAGCTGTGAAGCAGAGCTTACCACATAGGGGGCACAGAGATTTCCTACCCTGCTCAGGCACTGCCCCAATTCAAGCCAAAGCCCACCACTCCCAACAGGAGATTCCAGTCACTGAGGGGTGGCATTAGACCCTCCAATAGGAACCGGAGGGAAGGGTGGTGGTCCTGACACCACCCAGGTAGTGCTCTCTCCTCTGTCAGGGAACCAAGCCACTGACTGGTCACCTGACCCCACAGCTCAGCCACTTCTCCTTTTGAGATGGGGATGCCTCTTTAATTTGTTTTACTGTTGTTGTGCCCCAAACCAGCCAAATTTCATTAAAACCCAGCTATTGAGTTGCATCATAACATTGCTAGCTAATAAAATGCAAATCCAGGGCTTAAACAAGCTTTTGGTTGCTCATACTCAACACACATGCCCCAGCTACTACAGCCATTGAGTCAGTTGGGAAAAATTCCTTCTCAGCCCCAAAACAAAGATGTCAACCAGCTAGGCTTGCCACCTGTGGTGGTTTTTTATCTGACACTTTCATAGGCCAAAATGGAAGTGTCAGGTAAAAAAATGACCGAAGGTGGCAACCCTACAACCAGCAATGCTCACAGTGCCAGTCTAAGAGGACAGGTAGATGCTCAGTGCACCAATGTCTGTCCCATCTACACTTCCCTGTGAGCTGGGTGGGTTGGGGGGTGGGGGTAGGGGGCAGGCATTATATTTGTACTCAGGGAGCCCTCTATCACAAGAACTCTCTTAGTGCCAAAACAAGGCCACAGGTCACAATTCAAATTTTGCACTCCTTCCTGGCACCTCATCCGCCTCTCTCCCTCTTTTCCATCTGAAAGGGAAGCAGTGGCAAAACCAGCAAACTTCTTAGCAGAAGGGGGAGGTGTGGATATATTTTGCCTTGTCCATTCAAATTCTAAACAGAAAATACTACAGGACCTAGAAAAACTTGCTCCTACTCATTCCATCCCTAGAATTCTTTCCTCCCTTGCCCTCTTCCACTACAAGGTCTGTAAACGAAACTCCTGACTGGCCAGAGAGTCACATATACCCTCCCTGCATACCCAGTCAGCTCTGCATGCCGATGGAGCTTTTTACTGTGTCTTTTCTAAACAGAGATTCAGTGCAGAATATTTCTCTGGCTGCTTGTAGGCTTGAGAAATTGTTGGGAACCCACTGAGACAGGCATGCCAGTGGACTGTTGGTCCCTTCAGACATGAATACCTGACAAGAAGTGAGCCCAGAATAAGAAAGCCTACTCAGTTATACCCAACACAGACCCGCCCCCATCTCACTCCATCCACAGTGGTTCAGCTGAAATGCCATATTATTTATTTATTTATTTATTTACATTTTTATCCCACCCTATCCCAAGGACTCTGGGTGGATCACAATACATAAAAATATATTTGAAACTACACAAATAAAATCAGTTAAAATCCTTATCCCAATTCTCCCCCAACACTCTAAGGCTCTTTTTAGAAAGACGCTCCCCCTCCCCCCCGGCTTGGTGTTCGGGTGGGTGTGCGGAGGGAAGGCGTTCGTGTAAACAGCCGGTGGTGGAGCATGAGTGTCCACTCAGTGTTTGTCTGTGTGAACACCGAGCAGGATGGGTGTACGCACGCTCCCACGCAACACCCTGCTCCACCCATGGAGCCCTCCGGGAAACTGGACGAAGCTCTGTGGGTGGAGATGTGCATGTGTCCATGTGCAGGGACACACACACACCTCCACCCACCATGGCAACGTTGGTATATTAACATCCATAAGTTAAAGTTACTGAATCAAGAACAGTAATTGACTATAGAGCCACCAGATGGCGCTGCTAAGTTTATGTGTAGATGGAAGGGAGATGGGGTTTTACACTTGAATTCCTTTGTGTAACCACTCCTTCCTCCCTTCCCTCCCTTTGTTGCAGGGTGAAAACAGACATGATGCTAACCACCCTTTAACCACCCTTGGTGGTCATTTATGCATGTTTCAGGGCTGCATAGGGCACCAATACAGCCCTGCAACATGCATAAATAACCACCAAGGGTGGTTAAAGGGTGGTTAGCGTCAT
>QEPC01012168.1:3001137-3111929 GCA_003113815.1 Sphenodon punctatus | reverse complement strand
AGGCAGGAACCTGACAGTCGGAGAGGAAGAAAGCGAGCCAGGACTCGAATTCAAAGAGAAAGGAAGAGAGAGAGCCAGGGGGGTGGTATATGGCAGCGACGCAGAGATGGAGGGGGGAGTAGAGGCGCACAGAGTGAGCCTCAAAAGGAAGGGAAGGAGAGAGAGGGGGGAGGAGAAAGTGGTTGGAATTCACAGGAGTTAGTGAGGAGGAGGCCCACGCCACCACCCCAGTCTTCGGGGCATGGCTGGTGAGAAAAGGAGACACCCCCAAAGGAGAGGGTAGCTGGGGTGACAGAGTCGGAGGGGGAGATCCAAGTTTCAGTAAGGGCAAGGAGCTGGAGGGAGTGGGAGAGGATGAGATCATGAATGTAGGGTTCATTATCATTAACCTAATAAGGTTAATGAGCAACTCTAGGTTATTGTAGACATTATTCCCACAATGCCAGTGGATAAAAGGTATGCAAAGTAGATGGCAGCTCTCAACTCAAAGCCTGCTTCCATTAGTGAAAGGAGAGCTAGTGATCAAAATAATCACTGTCTTTCAACAACTGTTTATACCCCATGGCTCCTAGGAGTACCCAAAACATAACCTAGAACAGATTTGTTTAGGGTATTCTTTCATTTACAAAGTGGTGGTAGTGGTGAACAGACCTTAAGACCATAGGCAGCCCATCTTTGAAGATTTAGGGCAGCTATACCTACGTAATTTAGCTGTCTTCTACCCCTCCCCCTGCTGGTCTTTGAGATCCCCAGGCAGTTCCCCCTGCTCCCCCGCCAGCGCCAGCATTCTGCCTGCTTAGAGATCTTTCCACAGCCATGAGCCAGAACTTGCAGTCACCTGGCCAGCATTGTGCTTCTTCCAACTCCCTGTTTCTGACAGTATAGGGGATGCTGATTGGCCCAGGCTCCCTCCTTGTGTTTAGGCAGGTTATTGTCTCGTGGCTTTGGAGGCTGCTCCAGCTCAGGGGAGGGGAGCTTTAGCAGTGTGAGGGAGAGAAGACGACATTGTGTACTAGTCATGCTTCAGCTGGCAGAATTCCCACTCAGTCCTAGAGCCAAGAGCCCTTCCAGCAACAGGGAGAGGATTCCCCGGGGGCATCCCCCATTTGAAGGAGTTCAGCTGTGGAGTACTCTTGCCCTGAGGTAGGTAGTGGAACAGCCCCAGAGTAGTGGAGTCATGGAGATCTCCCTATTTTAAGACCCCCACACTGGGGTAGTGAGGCTGTGACTGAGCCCTAGTGTCATGTTCCCAGGCCTTACCTTTGGGAAGGATGCTAGGGGCTGAGTGATCCCAAGCAGTGGTACTCAGCAAACCCCATAGGGTCAGCCCTGTAACCATTACCACCGCCTTCCCCTCCTCCTACCCCCATGAAGGGGCTCAGGATCGGGTGCAGTCTGTGAGCTCAACCCCACTGCCACCATCATCACCTCCTCCTCCTCCTCCTCTCCCCCCACCCTTGGAAGGGATTGGACTGGCAGCAAGCCCCACAGGCCACCACATATCTGAAAGACCGCATGTCCTTCCATGCCACATTGCAGCCCCTGAGATTGGTCTGGAGCACCTCCCTGTAGGTACCATCTGTTAGCCTTCTTTGTATGGCAAGAGCTTTCAGGGAGGCACTCTTGGTTGCTGCCTTGGTGCTATGGAACTCCCTTCCCCCAGAGGCTCATTTGAACCTGAGTCTGAGCATCTTCTGGAGGCAGTGTAAGTCTTTGTTTGAAAAGGCATTTGGCAGGTGGGGATATGAGTGGTAGGGGCATGAGGGGGGTTGGGTGCAGGGAGTGGGGAGGTGTATTGAGTAGGTCTTATGGGGGGTTGCGGGGTTCTTGGAGGGTTTTATGTATTAATTTTAATGTTTGTATTATTTATGAACTGCACTGGGCCTCTGGGAAAGGCAACATTAAATAAATAAATAAATAAATAAATAAATAAATAAAAGCTCATCACTGCTGTCGCCACCTCCTCCTCTTTCCTCTAATTCCAAGGTCTCGACCGGGAACAGGCTGTGAGTACAGCTCATCCCTGCCACTTCCTTTTCCTCCCGTGCCCCCAGGACTCAGGTACAGGCTGTAAGCTCAACCCTGCCACCAGCATAGACTCCTCTACTCACCCACCTGGAATGGGGTGTGGTTAGTGGTTGCCAGCGTCAGGCTGTATGGAGGGAGGGAGGTATTGTATCCCATGCAAAACAGGCAGGGTTTGAGCCCTGACACTTCCCCAAAGCAACTGCCACAAATGATGGAAATGGGCATTCCTCCCACCCGAACATGGCTGTGTGAAATTCTGGGGAACTGGCCTGTCTCAGTTCCTCCATGACTCTGCTGCTTGGGCAAATTGTAAGCTCAGTCCTTATATTGAGCAAGTGGTATTGTGCGGCGTCCACTGCTGTAGGTAAAGGTGCAATGTCAAAGTCCCTCTTTTCTGTAGAGATTTTCTTCATGCACTGTTCATATTGCAACTTGTTTACGGTTTGTGTTTCAGGATTCCCTCCATACAAAGGGACAAGTACTTTGCGTCCACTATCATCAAGTTGTTGGACAGTAACATTATCTTGTAATCCAAACAGAGATGCACATCTGTATAGTGTTTCAGATTTGCAGAGGTGTCTGAATGTCATTGATACACTCTTCCCAAACAGAGAATTAGTTGTATCACAATCTGTTACAGCATGAGCAAAAAGGATAATTTTGCATCCCTCATCACCTACTGCTTCTTGCATTGCTTTAATGTCACAGATTGTTTCTCTGTATGTTGGACACTGCATCACTATGTTCCCTTTAGCATGGTGTAAGAGAAGATTAGTATATCCGTATTATCAGCAACTACTGTCACATACCCGTTTTCTGTAAGGCTGTTCTCACAATGAGTGTGTAGGCATCAGCTTTTTTATGACTCACAGTATGACCTTTGCTCTTTAGGTGGTTCCCAAGCATGTGCATGAAATACTGTTTGTTTTCATTGTTAGACAGAAATGGTCCTTTACTTACAAGCACTGGAGAGTTCTCATCAAACATTACTGGCAGTAGTGATTGCTTTGTATGCCGTTGATGCTCCATGTCTTTAGTAGTGGACATTCTATACCCATCAAAAATCACATAAATTGTTCCATAATGCTTGTTGATGTAAGTTCCATAGAGTCTCAGGACATCTGCAAATGTGCCCTCTTTTGTCCAGGGAATTATGTGCAGTAGTTCTCCACCACCGATAACATAAGTTTCTCCATGTGGGGTAGTGCTACTGTTAACAGTCATGGCATCATGAGATTTCAGTAGAAATGCCTTGTCAGGCTTCCTCAGAAACTACCAATCCCATTATTATTGCCTCCATTGTTTCCAATGTTTATTCTAGGTCATTCATTTTAGTATATCCAGAATCATTATTACAGAATTTACATAGTACTTTCAGTGTCCTTCAGCTCGAAGACCAATGAACAAATATTTTTTTTTAAAAAATCCTGAAAATCCCAAGATTCCTAGTAATCACATCAACAACAAAATACTACAATACTACTAGTAATACTACAACAACAAAAGGAGAGAGAAGCACGATCTCCTTTCAGAAACACTATAAAGCTATGCAAGACTGTGTGAAAAGCAAGTATTCTGCAGTTTTCCCACTGCAGCAGAAAGATGGAACATAAATCAACAAAAAAAATCCTTTCGAAAAACTTTTCAATTGTGACTACAATTTTTCCACTGCATTCAGAGAGCCCAGAAAATATCCCTCAAAGTGTAAGCATTCAAAGTTCAGAATTTTTTTTCCCTACGCATCAGATCACTCAGAGAAAGGGGACAAACTCTGACTCTGCAATGGAAATGACAGTGCCCAAGTCGTGGTGTATAGGAGTCCTTTTTTCTGCAAAATAATTAATAAAAATGTCACAGTGGACAGTAAATTATTCTAATTCCTGGTGGAGACAGGCCGGATTAACCAGGCCCCCTCACCACCTGGAACAGGTCTGCTGAATAAGACTTTGAAAACGCTATGATAGTGGAGATGGAAACCTTCTTCACTGCCATCACAGCCACAGCATATTTCTACAAAAATGATCTATGCCGCAGTTGGTCTGCTTCAGCACAAGTCAAGTGCCAACTCCACTCTAACCTCTTACCCTCCCACTTCAACCACCTCAGGTCATTCGTATACCACAGGGACCTGTGCTGTTGCAGCAGTGGAAGCGGAATGCCTGGGTGTAACTGTGTCAATGGCCAAGATGTCATTTCATAAAACAACCAGGTCACCAACAGAGTAGCCATCAAGTTCAGTAGGCAAATCCACCAGAGAGTTTTGGAAACCAGTCAAGATCCATTAGTCTCTGAGAGTGGACCACTTTGAGAGAGGAGAATAAAAAAGTTTTCAGACACTTTTTAAAGGTGACTAGGAAGGATATTTTCAGACGTTATGAGATCACAGTGAACCACGGTGAATACCCACCTGTGGTCACTGTGCCTCAAACGTGTTTGGCGGCTGCCAGATGTTCTCCATGGTCAATACCCACATGGGGTCATTTTCAACCACACTTCCCGGGCTAGCCATGGGAATTTCCCAGGAAGCATGGTGAAAGTGATCCCCGGTGGGGACCAAAAAACAGTCACGTCTGGTCGGGCGCCGCGGCCCAGGATCACTGGCGGGATCCCGGGTCGTGTCAATTTCGGCCAGACGTTGCGGCCGCATTGGCCCCGCCACCCGCCCGTGTCCCCAGAGGGCGGGCGGCAGGGAGCGGGGAGGGGGCAGAGCCAATGCGGCCGCACGTTGCGCCACGTGGCCCCGCCCCCTCCCAGATTCCCCGCCGGGATCCTCCGGCACGTCTGATATGGTGTGACGGGGTCATCTCGGCGGGGGATGATTTGGTTGTTTTCGGTATGGGGCCAAGGGGCCCCATAACATCTGAAAACACCCTGAGATGTACATCAGGAAGAAGTGAGTTCCACACTGAGGAACCCAGCAAAGCAAAGGCCCAATACTTCACAACTTAAGGCATGATGGATGATCCTGAAACAGCGGGTGGCTACTGAGCGCAGACAGCCATCTTCAATATAGATCTGGAGAAGATCTCACAGGAATTGTTTGAGGTGCTTTAAACTCCTGACATCTATTTGCAAAGGTGCATCCCCCAACCATGTTGCCAGAATAGATTTTACAGAGTCCCTATCTGGGACTCTAGGAATGTGATGGCTCATGACTGTAGCATACACAAGGGACGTCCTCGTCAGCCTGAAATCCTGGTGTTAGGCAGACCTGTCACTTTCAGTTAGTTATCATTAGGACTGGGATGTAGAACCTTTTTCCTCCTGGGGTCTCCTTTGAAAATTAATACAAGTTCTGATTTCTGCATACAGCAGGGAAGGGGGAAATAGGGTGGCCATTGATCTGGTTTTATACCGGACAGTCCTTTATTTTGAGGGGTTTGTCCCTTGTCTGTTGCTGAGCTAAGTTGGACACATTTTGTCCAGTATTTTCCAGGCGCTGGCAGAGCTGGCCACTTTTACTCTCAGAAGTTATGAACTCACAACTTCTGGGCGAGAGCAGTGGCGTCGGCAATGTGGAGGAGAGCATGACAGTCCAAATGCCACTCCCCCTCCCCCCTGCACCTCTCAGCTGAGAGCAGGATGAGGGGGGAAGAAGCACCAGCCAGCCTCACCACACTGCTCTGGCTGCATGCTGCCTCACAGGCTCGATGCCCCACTCTCCCAAATCCTCCCCCAGCCTCACCTACCGACCACCTGTTGCCCCAAGCACAGTCCCAGGTGGCAGCCAGGCTGGTCACCTCCTCTTCCTCTGCCTAATGCGATTTGCTGCCTGCTCAGCTTGACGGAAGCTACCTGCCCACCCCTGACTCTCAGGTCAGAAGGGAACTGTGGGCTCTTTCATTTTCTTTATTGTTTTCAAGAAAATGAAAGGCACATCCCTACCAAAAAGGTGGCAAGAAGCTATTCTGCATCGCTACAGATGGCAGGATTAAAAATAATGGGCTCAAGTTACAGGTAGGGATATTTTGGCTAGATATCAGGAATAATTTTCTAACAGTAAGAGCTATTCACCAGTGAAACAAGTTGCCTAGAGCAGTCATAGGCCGTCCATTGCTGAAAGGCTGGATAGTCATTAGGGATGTGCGAACGCGGTTTGGATGTTCGGAGTTCGGACTGAACTCAGCCTGTTCGGACGACCGAACTGAACGTCCAAACCGAACTTTCGAACGGCCAAACAGTTCGGAAAATATTGGATGAGTTTGGATGAGTTCAGGGGTGGGAAAAACATGTCTGGAAGGGGGAGGCAGCTGAGGAGCAGACTTCCTGGCACCAGGGGTGGAGACCAGGGGTGGTTTCAGGGCCAAATGACACTGATACCGGGGGAAAAAAATCTTGTTGGTATTGATAGTGCTATTTTCGGAAGTTCGAACTCCACCAAACCGAACAACCGAACCCGTACTCAGGTTTTGAACCAAACGACCGAATGTCCAAACATCCGAACCGCATTCTGTTCGCACATCCCTAATAGCCATCTGTCAGGGATGTTGTAACTGTAATCATCCTGAAAATCAAAATGTGCACCTAACTCTTGTAAGTTACACCTAACTCTTGTAAGCTTGGCTGGGATTTTTTCTTTAATGCAACCATATTTGCTTTCTTGTTTTAAGAACAGCTAATGCTGTATCAATTATAAATTCTGCAATGAATAAAGGTGATCCTCTTTGGCAGTTGCACAGAGATGTCTGCATGGATTTTCTTGTTACCTCTGCCCAAGGAATTATTTATTCCTAATGCAAAGCAAAAGGATCCATACATTAAAAGCTTTGTGAGATCAAATAACTGTGAGCTTCGCCTATACATTTCTAGGTTTGGCAAATGATCATCTGGACTTTGTCTCCATCTCTTAAATTAGGAATGATCATGGCAACCATACTCTATGTAGACTTAGCCTATTATAAAATTATGCAGACTTATCAAAAACTTAATTTTTTTTAGATGGAATAATGGGCAAAAATAAATTAGACAGTGGACCACTGTGGACCGCTTTATCACACTGTGGCTCAGACCTCACCTGCACATCTGCGCAGGTCAGACCAAAGCAGGCCATAGCAGGTTATCATGTCTGCTTGGGCTGGCAGACACGGCCTAGGTTGGGACCACATTGGCCACCATGGCTGCCTGTCATGGGGGTGGCGGGGCACTGGGCACAGCCCACCACATGTTCAGTGAGCTCACCATCCTCCCAAGTGCCCCGGCTGTGGGCATGTCTGTTCAGTGCCAACCGTGTCCACCACAGCAACCCAGCCCAATTCAGGTCTCCACCCTGCCAGACAAATGTCTGATTTTACCCAATGTGTGGTATCAGAACTCTTCTTTTCTTTCAGAATTTATAAAGGCAGAATTAAAGCCATGTTCGAGTTTGGGGGATTTTTTTTCATTGTTTGTTTATACCATCTGTGCATTTATTCCTAATGCAAAGCAAAAGGGTGCATACATTGAAAGCTTTGTGAGATCAAATAATTGTGAGCTTCACCTATAAAACTTAAATTTCTAGGTTTGGCAAATGATCATCTGGACGTTTTCCAGGCTATTTATTTCAACAACACAGAATGACTTTTTAAAAATCATCTCAAACCTACACGAGGTTTTCTGGGGTTGATCTGCTGGGCTTCTTCTCCCTGCTGTATTTGAACAGGGAAAAGAGCAAGAGAGAGATCATAGCTTTCTCCAGCAGACTTGATAGTGGGGGGGGAGAAGGGCAGCTATAACTACAGGCTCTTCCATTTTGTATTTACCTGAACACAAAAAGCATCAAATTTATGCTTTTTGTGTCCCCCTAAATGAGAGACAAAAACTGGACAGGGTCTTGAGCCCTGACACTTCCCCAAACCAAATGCTTATTACTCTATTACTTAATTAATTTTATTTACTTGCAGTCAGTTAGTTTAATTACACAAAATAGCTCTAGAGGTAGGATAACTATGGAAAACTATATCATTTTAAAAAGTTAATATTAAGGAAAGTGACCATATAGGAGGTAGAGACTAGGGTGCTGCATCTCACCACACAAGCATCCCCCCCCCCCCCCCCCGACACAAAACACATCAGTTGCCTATGCTTGAGACATCCCTAGAATTTAGGAACTAAAAAAGTGACTTCAAATCATGTTTTCCATAACTGCTCCTCAGTCGTTTATTGATATGATAAGCTTTAAAAGGCTCTTAGGATATCTGGGGTCTTTTAAATACTTGTTTACTTTATTTGCATGTTTGGTTCAGCCACAACAGTATGCTGTACCAAATCGTCAATAAAATATACACTATATTTTGTAGATGACAGATGGTTCTGTTCTTGCTGCATTACATGCAAAAATTCTGCAAGAATGAAAAAAAAAGTAAAGAAAAAGAAAAAAAGATAACCACCAGATAAACCCAGCCCTCATATTCGTCTTGCATTTGGTTCAAGCCCCATGAGGGAAGGCAGATTCAAAGCTTCCTATTGGTGGGGAATGAGAAACAAGAAACATGCAGCTGGGACTACTGTTTCATAACTTCAGCCTTATAAATTCTCCCATTACCAAAGATTTTGTGGGGAGGGAGGAAGGGAGAGGGAGTCTTCCAGTATCAGAAACTGGAAAATTATCAGGGTTTAAGTTTTCCATTGTTTCCCATATAGCTGCAATGTAATCCACAAAACTCTGTTTATTGAGTATTATCATTAATGGCTAGCAGGGCACAGCAAAATTGAGGACATTCTTCCTGGAATATATCCATGTCTTTAAAAAGAATATAGTGCTTTACTTTTCATTCCAATAGGAAATAACAGGTCTGTTCTAAATCCCTAGTATTTTAGAAAATAGAATGATGTGGAAAACATTGGTAAGTGCTGATATTATGTTTGCTCTCTTACTGTAAAAGTAATCCATTGCAGTTACAGGTAAAAAACTGCATTGAAAATAAAATCTAAATCCTACAGCAAAAACAGAGGCAGATTAACTTTTCTAACCAGACTCCACAGGGGACAGGATTTCCATTTCAGGGGGTTTTGTTTGTTTAGTTTTAATATCAAAATCACTGAACCGGATTCCCAGTTCCCTCACAATGGCCCTTTTCAAATGGACAGCGGTGGGTGGGAGAATGGGTGTGCACCCATTCCCATGGGTGCACACCACTCTCCACCCACCTTCACCCACAGAGCAACCAGCATTGGAGGCCATTGCTCCGTGTGGGGGTGATGGGGGGTGATGGGTGGAGATGGGTGTATCATGGGAGCGCGCACACACCCCCACCCATCAACTGCTATATTCCCACGGCCCGGGTACCTCCACCCATCTCCACGTAGTGAAACTGCGTGGAGATTGGTGGGGCATCTCATGTGAAAAGGGCCAAATATGTAAATCAGGGCTAACTCCATTAAAGTTATTTGAATATAGACCATAACTGAGCATGGGAAACTACATCCTGAAAAGTAAAACTTTGAGAACATTACATGCAACTGAGGACTTTACATTTTGGTGGCAGCTCTAATATACCTGCTCCAGCTATAACAGGCTGTTTAGTTGCCAACACCGGCACCTGCATGAGTCCCATCAAAGTGAGTTGATCTCACAATGGCATTAACAGCTAGTGGTGACTTTAAGGAGACAGAAGGTCACACTACTAGTCTATGAGGAGCAAAAATCTCCTTGGTGCAAACACATGACTTCCATTCTTTTTAATGAGAGCTCCGAGGGCATATTTAAATGTGGAATTTGAGCCATATCTTTCAATTAAATAAACCTGAAAATATTAGCTGAGCTTCCTGTTATGATTATGCACAACTTTGGGTGTAATCATCAAAAGGTTTGCGTCTTCCCTCCCATTTTAGTACGAACATCTTTGAATAATTAATCATATTGATATATTTCCAGCACTGCAGCAAAGGTTCTGGGCCCCACTGACAAAACACCAAATTGAGGGGTCGGTTTATGTAAATTTTAGAAAATTAAAGCCAAATCAATCACACTCAGCCATGTCCAATTTTAATAATAAACTCTTTATGGTTATAGGACCAGAATGCTTATTTAATTAGCAGTGGCAAAATATACAGAAATAAACATAAGTAATTTAACATTTAATTGTTACATGTGATAGGGCAATGTTACATGCTGAAGATAAAATGTTCTCATTATTTAACCTTTATTTACTAAGGTACACATGCCTCTTTTAAGCACTTCATTTATTTTAAAGATTTAAACTAAATTTGTTTATTTTAAAATAACTTTCCTGGCTTTTTGACGTGAAAGGTAATCTATAATGTCATCAAAATCTATGTTCCTTACCAAGAGTGCTCAACCTGAAATAACTGCCAAGCCAGAAAGACTTTCTTGGGACAATGTCAATCTCAAGTACTACTTTATTAGAAAACTAGAATTTCAGGTTTGGAAGATACCTCAAGAATCATCTAATCCAGACTCCTGCTCCAAGTCAGGATATCCACTGCCTACAGCATTGCCGACAGATGCTTGACCAGATGCTCCTTTTGAAAACATCCAAGGAAGAAGATTCCACAAACTCCGTGGGCAACTGATTCCATTGCTCAACTGTTCGCACAGTAAGGAAGGTTTTTTTCCCCTTTCTAATCTACCCTAATTTTATCTACAAATACTGCAATATAAGATCATTTCCTCTTGTTCTATCTTCAGTGACAGTGGAGAACAAATACTCATAATCTTTCCTTGTGGCATCCTTTTAAATATTTGAAAACTGCTATCATGTTCTCTCCCTTGGTCTTCTTTTCTGCAGGGTAAACATACCCAATTCTTTCAGCCTCTCTTCATATGACTTGTCTTCTAGTACCTCCCTATATCATTCTATATTAGGAGTGTGCATGGTGTTTTCATATCAATAACAAAAACAAAATCTGTCATTTTTGTTATCGTTATTGCAATAATGAAAATGACAAAAATAACAAAATCAATAACGATAACAAAAGTTGTTATTGATTTTGTTATTTCCTAGCAGCCTGGCAGGTATTTTTTGGAAGGAAATGTGGAGAAGGGAGGAGGGAGCAGACATCTCGGAGTGATAAACAGTGTTGAACTCTTGAACTGGGCCTGTGATAGGAGGCGAAGAACCTGATTGATGTAATCGCTGGCCAATGAGCAATGTAAGCAGGTCCCAATGCCTCCTGCCTCCCAGAACCAATCAGGGGAGTTCTGGGGGAGGACACTGCAACCCTTTATACTGCAGGGCTGGACTGCTTGACTCTGGTTCTGTGTTAGCTATTGTTCTGTCAGGGTGCATTTGCAGAATCTGCTGTTGCTTGCACTAAAAAATCCTCCCATATATATCCCTACCACCTTACCTTTCCAATCCTTATTCCTTACCGTTACATTTTACCTTTTTCCTTCCCCTGCCTGTCTCCCCCTGTATACGCATATATAGAGATAGATATAGGTAGTATAGTTTAGATAGATAAGAGATAGTGGATATACTTCTGAGTTTTCCTTTTCCCTTCCCCTATCTGTCTTCCCCTGTCCACATATTATATAGATATAGATATTAATTGTAAAAATTATATGTATACAATTATATATAATTTTTTAAGTGGATGCCAAGTGGAAGTCAACCACAAAAGGAATGCATTGTTGTTTAGTATTTTCACTCATCGGTTTTTAGAGGAGCGAGTCCCTTGTGAGAACAGATGCTCGGTAGATGTTGTGGTCAATAGCATGTGGAGGATATCTGCTACAAAGGAGTTGCTCTTTAATTCTTTTGAAGTAATTGGCGTTATTATTACAGATACCGATGAGTGAAAATACTAAACAACAATGCATCCCTTTTGTGGTTGACTTCCACCCGGCATCCCCTAATTTTCATCTGGCTATTAAAGAAAACTATCCCTTGGTTGCCAACTCACCATGTCTGACTACATCTATTAACAAACCCCCTCTCATTGCCTTCTGTCAACTCCCCAACCTACACAAATTGCTAGTAAGAGCCCAAATTAAACCACCTATCTACAATCCAGGATCACACTGTTTTAATTCCATTCGGTGCATCACCTTCACGTACATGAGAGAGACTGCAACCTTTAAAAGCAGTGTAACCAGTAAGACCTACTTTATTAAACAGAACATCATCTGTAAATCCAACTATCTTATATATGTTATTGAATGCAAACGCCCTGGATGCCACATTCAATTTGTTGGAAAGACAACTACTGATCTTGGCACACGTTTTAGAAACTACAAATCAGTTATCATCACAAACAAGCTAGAACAACCTGTTTCTAAAGATTTTTATTCTGATAGCCACAGCCTTTCGGACTTAGTAATATTCCCCATAGAGAATACACCAATACAATGGTCACTAGAAGAAAGGGAAAACTTTTGGATATACAGACTTTGTACCCTTAGTCCTCAAGCCTCAACCTAGAAGTCAACACCTAAGATCTTCCTGATCTTTAGTACTTCTCCCCTCCCTTTCAGCATCACCTGTCTTAGAATTCTTCTTCTCTCAACACTCTGTTACCTTGACTACCAGCAGCATACACTTTAAATCCAACTAGTTACTGAAGAAGGCGGAAGCTGAAACATTTAACTAAAAGATTTAATTTACCTCTGTTTGGTCATTCACTTTTTGACATATTTAATTACTAGTGATTGACAGTATCCTTGTAAGATCCAGAGTACACTTGTCTGTAGTCCTGTTCAGTTACTTTTAACATTGTGTGTGATTGATAGATAAGATAAGATAAGGTAAGATAAGATAAGATAGATATTGTGTGTATACCAATAATGATACCAAAACCAAAATCTTCATTTGAAATCGGTACCGATACCAATGACAACGATAATGGAAAACAATATTTTGTTATTAACAAAAATGACATATTTTAATAACAAAAATGATACCGAAAAACAAACAACAACATAGGCCCCTGGTGCACACCCCTATTCTATAAGTTTTGGACAAATTCTTACAGGATAGGTCCATAAGTGGCTATTAGTCAAGTTGATCAGTGTATGAGACCACTAACTGTTAGCGACTGGGAGTGAACAACAGGAAATGGATCGCTCACCATTGACCTGTTGTGCACTTCTCTGAAGCAACCAAATCTGCCACTGTCCGAGATGAAGGTGCTAGATGGAGCATTGGTCTGACTCGGTATGGCACTCCTTATGTTCTTAAGGAAAGTGGACAGCTTACAGGCTCTTTCAAATCAGAGAAGCAGAATGGACTGAAAGTTAAATTAGCTATCACAACACTGAATTTTTTGTTTCTATATTGTGATGTGGTATTATAATAAGACAATCTATAATTAAATAAATCTAAGTCAAAGTTATTTGTCGTCTACGCCCCCCCCCCCCTCTAGCACATGAAGCCTGGACCCATGCCTCACTATAGCCCTGCATATATCATTTTTGATAAAACCAGAGATAAACCCAAAAAACCTTTGTTTGCTGTTCAGAATCTGATTCAAATAATGCAGCTGAAAGATGTGGGTGGCAAATAGGCAATTTGTTGTCTGTACCACTAACATGTCATGTAGGCTACTGCATTAGTACCACTACAGTACCTGGAGACTTCCTTTCTCAGTCTGAAGCAAGGAAAACCAAATGTCTGGAGTCCAAAACCCCTAAGCATGTTTTCCAAAAGTCAAACCATGGTGTAACTAGCAGCAACTTTGTTGCTGCCTTCAATCAAAACTTTGCATCTAAGGGTGAAAACAAACAAGACAATAGCCTGCTGCAGTCCCGGTTTAGTCCATGCTGCCCCCACTCACGTGTTTCGCATGTCCAGCATAATAAATGGTCAGCTCCCTGTGTGTATTTCATTTTTATTTATTTATTTATTTATTTAAAACTTGTATCCTGCCCCTCCTGCCCAAAGGCAGCTCGGGGCAGTGAACACCACAAGTTTTCACAATACAACATTTAAAAACAAATCAACAATTTTTAAACAAATCATAAAACTCACCCTCGCCCAAACCCTATGCCCCCACCTACCCACCCTACCCCTCGCCAAAAGCCTGGCAGAACAGCCAGGTGTTACACAAACATCAAAATGACAGGCTGGTGGGGGTCAACCGAGCCTCCTCCGGGAGTGAATTCCACAGCACAGGGGCAGCCACTGAAAAAGATCTCACATCAGCGGCCACCCGTCTCACCCGGGGAATCTCCAAAAAGGCCCCCACATATGAGCTCAGGGGTTGCATGGGCACATAGGGAGTGAGGCGATCCTGCAGATAGGCAGGGCCCAGGCTGTGAAGGGCTTTGAAGGTCAAAACCAGCACCTTGAACCTAGCCCGGTGTTTTATAGGCAGCCAGTGCAGAACCTGGAGCACAGGTGTCATGTGCTCCCTGCAGCCCGTCCTAGTAAGGAGACGGACCGCGGCATTCTGCACCAGCAGCAGCCTCCAGACCAGCTTGTCGGGCAGCCCCACGTAGAGCGCATTGCAGTAATACAGCCTCAAGGTGATGAAGGCATGAATGACAGTGGCGAGGTCAGAGTCTGAGAGATACGGCCAAAGCCACCGGACAAGATGTAACTGCCGAAATGCACTCCCCACCACGGCCACAACCTGAGATTCCAGGCTGAGCTGTGAATTGAGGAGCACACCCAGACCTTGAACCTAGCCCGGTGCTTTATAGAACCTGCGAGACCATGGCAGGGAGAACCCCCCCAACAAGAGGAGATTCAACCACTCCCATGCCCCCCAGGCCCTCACCCACCAACATCACCTCCATCTTATCAGGATTCAGCTACAGATGGCTCAACCTCATACAAACCCCCACACCCGACAGGCACTGGGAAAATAAAGAGAGTACTTGGCCTGGATCGATGGAAAAAGAGAGGTAGAGCTGAGTGTCATCAGCATACTGATGACACTGCATGCCCTGAAACCCTCTCACGATCTCCCCTAATGGCTGCATATAGATGTTAAACAAGAGGGGGGACAGAATGGCACCCTGCGGGACTCCACACGTGAGGTCCCGGGGGGAAGACGTACACTCCCCCAAGACCACCCGGTGAGTTCTCCCGGCCAGGAATGAACGAAACCAGTCCAAGACCGTTCCGCCAATTCCAGCACGGTCCCGCAGGCGAGTCACCAACACCTCATGATCGACTGTGTCGAATGCAGCCGAAAGGTCTAGCAGGACCAGTAAGGTCTGACGACCCTGGTCCAACGCCAGACGGAGATCGTCAACCAAGGCCACCAATGCCGTCTCCGTACCATACCCAGGCCGAAACCCAGACTGGGAGGGATCAAGGAAACCGGTGCGGTCCAGATGTTCCTGGAGCTGCCGTGCCACAGCCCGTTCAATAACCTTCCCTAAAAAGGGAAGGTTAGAGACCGGCCGATAACTGGCAGGAGCATCAGCGTCAAGAGATGGTTTCTTGAGCAGGGGTCTAACCACAGCCTCTTTTAGGCAGTCAGGCACCCTGCCCTCCCGAAGGGAGGCACCAACCACCCCAGCCAACAACGGCCGTAACGTCTCCTGGCTGGCTTTCACCAGCCAGGACGGGCATGGATCTTGCTCACAAGTAGTGGCACGAACAGATCCCAACAAGGAATCCACATCGGCAGGCGACACCATCTGAAACCGATCCCACAAAACAGGACAGGACGGGGCATCCATAGCCCCAAGATGATCCTCTGCAATAACTGTGGTGCCGAAATCGTGGCGGATGCGAGCGATCTTATCTACAAAGTACTCGATAAACCGGTCACAGCGGTCACTGGATTGCTCCAGGTCCAGGCGGAGGCAGGCAGGACTGACCAAGCCTTTCACCACCCGGAAAAGCTCCGCTGGACGTGACTTTGCAGATGCAATAAGAGCAGCAAAGAACTGCTTCTTTGCTGCCTGCACCGCCACAGCATAAGCCTTTAAACTGCTCTTATGCTGCGATCGATCATACTGGTCGCGAGTCCGGCGCCACCGTCGCTCTAACCGCCTGCTCTCCCGCTTCAAACACCGCAGACCCTCAGTAAACCAAGGAGACCTGCGGGAGACTCGAGAGGGCAGCGGACGCCTGGGAGCCACCCTGTCTATGGTCTCGGCCAACAAGGTGTTCCAGAAGGCTACGAGATCATCGACAGAGCGGGTGTCAAGGTCCAGGGGAAACTCCCCCAGAGCATTCCGGAACCGATCCGGTTCCATAAGTCTCCGGGGGCGGACCGATCTAATAGGTCCTGCACCCTGCCGGGGGCTATCGTGCGCCAGGATGCACGTCTTAAGGAGGTAATGGTCAGACCATGACAAAGGCTCTACAGCCTTAACTCCTACTAACTGACCCCCCGCCTCAAGGCCGGTGCAGAAAACCAAATCCAGTGTATGTCCCTCCTCATGTGTGGGGCCACAGATGATTTGGGACAGGCCCATGGTTGTCATGGAGGCCATGAACTCATGCCTCGCTCCTCCAAGATCGGTGTCAGTGTGGATATTAAAGTCCCCCAGGACCACTAATCTAGGGGTCCGGAGGATCACATCTGACACCAGATCAGCAAGAGCATGTAGGGATGCCGCCGGGCAATTGGGTGCACGGTACACCAGCAGCACCCCTAATCTGTCCCCGGCCAAATCCAACACAAGATGGAGGCACTCAACACCTGGTGGAGCCTGCACCGGATACCTCCTAAAAGACAGTGCATCCTTGATAACAATAGCTACACCGTCCCTCCAGCCGAGGCTGATGCTGCACAGGGAACCCAGACGGAACAAGATTGCCCAGAATAGGGCCCGATTCATTGTCCAGCCAGGTCTCTGTAATACACACGAGGTCGGCGTCCCACTCCGGGATTAACTCCTGGATGGTAGATGATTTATTAACCACTGACCTCACTTTTAGCAGCACCAGACCAAGGCCTGGGGTCTCTTGGGCCTCTATCCACAACCTTCCCACATGGGGAGCTTGAGGGGGGAATGGGCACAAGGCACCACTCCCTCCTCACTGATGGAACACACCTCCCCTTTGGACCATATCTCCCCCGACCCGTAACAACCCCGATAGCTGTGGAAGTCCTCCCATCCTCAGAGAACCCCGTTCAACACCCACCCTCTATGGGCTGCACCGACAGGCTGGTGAGAGGGGCTCCACCTCCCAGCCCCCCAACCCCCCTCCCCTCCCCACCCACATCCCCTCTCCCTGGGACTCCCTCTCTAACAGGGAGTCCCCCTTCCCCATCATAATATCAACATTTCATATGCTTGCATGCAGTCTCCACTGGCAGCACAAATGAGAGTGGCAAGAGGGGCAGGAAGCGATCACTCCTTGGATGCTCCTAGGATTTTCGCCCATGACTCCATGGTGCTGATAGACCTGTGCATGCAGAGGCACCGCACACAACCTAATTGATGGAATGGAGACACGTGGGTGCACATTAGCTCACATTCACCCATGTGAGCGGGGGCTGGATGTCGGGTGGGTGGTGGCCATGTGGGGGCAAACATCCAATAAATTAAGTGGACACCAACTTCGTGTGGGCTAGTGTCTCATTTGTTGACACCCTAAAAAACCTTAAGTGTTGAGAACTTGGAACACCATTCTAAATTGTGTGTCTTCGGTCCATTTTTAGATAAAATATAGTTAGGCAGAGACTCACTTTATCTCCTTCTGTGTAACTTTCCTTGGAGCAGAGACATCTATACGGCCTAGTACTTGTGTCACAATGATCAGCATGACCATTACAATTACACCTGCAAACAAAAACAGTTACTGTAGAAAATGCACTGCTGCATGTATCATTTGAGAGACATTTCCCCCATTATTTTTACTCTTGTCATGAATGTAATTTTCTGCTTTGTTAAGGATAACCAATTCTCAGAAAAGAGTGTAACCATTAGATGTCTTCTGCATTCAACATTTATAAATGTCAAGTAAGTGCCACTTTCCAAGGGAGTAAATTGACAGGGTTGTGTTCTAGACCAACTATTAAGTGGTCAAATGTGCATTATGTGCTTTCATTACAAGCTATGCAGATACAAGGCCTTAATTATTAATTACAGCTAACACCTATCTTGTCAATATTAACCCTTTGGACTGTAAAATGTCATTGTACTATCTTAACGATCTTAAATGTATTGAGCATCAACATACAGGGCCCAATTTTTCTGTCAGTTATAAAAATGCAGTTTTGCTGTTATTGTTCTACACATGTAAATTCCATAGATGTTGAATTCTCCTGTAGAAGTTATGGGATGACACACCCATTTAAATGAAGAAAGATCTGAACCCATTTCTTTTCTTTTCTTTTTTTAGGCTATAAATTAGCACAGTTGGGTGCTGTGGAAGGACGTTTGAGCTTAGATGTTTAGGAAATATTATAATTGCATTGTAATTATAATATCTTACCCATCAACTGCATTATTTTCCCAACTGAAGAAACAATATAATGTAATATTTCTCCTCTAAAATGGAATAATTTCCATCAAAACATAATTTCCAAAATAACACTTGTGCAAAAGAACAAAAATTCTGTACCACTTTGTCTCTTTTCAGACTATTTCATTATGTAATTTGCATATTATTTACAGGGTGTAATTAGCCCTTTAACAAGATTGCACACTTAACATATCCAATAAACCTGTCAGTCAGAGATAATATGACACTTTCACTGATAGCATCCTAGATTTAAGGCGAAAACTAGTTACGACGAAGAATTTAGTTTTGTACAACAGTTAAAACTGCCATATCTGGAGTTGGTAATAAAACCTGAGAGTGCTTCTACAATAAAGCTTAAACCAGACTTTCAATCAAACTCATAACTAGAAGAGTTAGTAACTCCAAGAAAAGGACTTCTTTTGCAGATAATTTGGATAAAAATCAATTTTGAAGAAAAGTTTAGATAAATATTTACGATTGTTGGGGTAACTTAACACCTGATCCAACACCATAAGCCATATTCTCATCTCATTTACTTGAGTGCAAATCCATCAACTTCAAATCTTGTAATAGAGGTTTATCTAGGTTTCTTTAATAACAGCAAGAAGAGGTTCTTATAACACCCACCTTCCACTGATAGTAATTTCATCAATTCCATAGTATCTGTGTTTAAAGTTGACCCAAGGCTCAGTTGTATGATACTGACCAAGAAGATGGATCCTCACTTGTGTGGCTTTGACAAACTCTTGAAGAGATGGAGACCTGTAGAAGTCATTGTAACTAGGCCGACGATTTGGTTCAGGTGTAAGAATGCTGAAAGTAATGTTACCACGGGAGTATGGGGTAAAACTGTTGAAGTAAGAGGAGAAAGACAATATGAACATCTGTTTAGAAGATTAATACCCTAATATTCCTCATATTTTCATGGAGGCTTATAATTGACTGAAATTTACCTTCACAATGGGAAAATTCTGATCTCAATGGAACTACACCCAAAACAGGATTTATACAACTATATGCCATATGCCAGAGGTGGGGAAATGGCAGTTTGGGAGCCACATGCAGCTCTTGGGTACCTGTATTGCAGCTCTCACTAGAAGCAGTTGTCTGGGGTCATGTCCATGCGGCTCCCTCTAAAGCAAGAGAAGCTGAACCACCATTTCTGCCACCAGAAATGCTTGCGGACTGTGGTAGCAGGTAGAGTGTGTGTTATGCTGCTATTGCTGCTGCTCAAGTCCACCAGACTGCTTGGAAGCCAGTGCTTTGATATAAGGTGAGGGGCTTACAGGAAGCGATGCTGTCCTGTACCCATGATTGGGGGAAGCCGTGATCAATGAAATGTGTCTTGTGGCTCTTCATGATATGAAAATTTGGGTATGCAGCTCTTGTGCTTGGGAATTTTGCCTACCCCTGCCATATGCCTTTCTGCCCCAAAATACCATTTTATGCAGCTGGGTCTAAGTTTTCACTTCAATAATTAAGGATAAATTATGGCTATAATGGAATCAATGGCAAATTCCAGTAGAATCAGAATTTCGGTGGATTCAGAATTGCATCCAAAGTCTCCACTGGTAATGGCTGCAAAGAAACCATTTAGAATGGGAACCAAGTGTAATTGTTAGAATGATGATTTCTCCAAGCTTGAGAACAGCCTAAAATAATGACTGTGAAATGTATATGGCTCTTGTTCATTTGTAAACTCAAATGCAAGTCTATCATCTCTCCTGATTTTCCAGAGTGTCTCCTAGTTTGTACACCTTTCTACCGGGGCTATCAGAGCAGGGACATTCCAACTTAGGAGCAGGCCCTTCTGCCCCATTGCAGGCCCTGGGCAGACCTGCATTGACCTTTTTCCCGGGCGCAGCGGCGAATAAACCCCAGCCAGGCTGGACCTTACCTCCCACCTCTGGCCTTACTTTCACTGAGCATGCAAAAGTCCTGCAGACCCTATCAGCAGCGCAATCACCAGAGTCTACCTAAGGGGCTGAAAAAAGGTGGGCCTGTGCCTCCTCCTCTCCCTTTCTCCCTTGCAGGAGGAACAGCGAGGTTGGTGCCCAGCTTCAGGGCCCCCTCTCAAAGGAGTGAATTATAAATTGAAATGAAGGAAATGCCCAAAAAACCTCAGACGTACTAAGTCCCTAAGAAGGGCCAGGGCAGAAGCGGGCCAGATCCAAGGGCTCCTACCAACCAGGAAGCTTCCAAAGCCCCCCATGGACCCGGCTACACACACACCCCATAACCCCACTGATGATGCTTCAGATGCAGTCTTACTCTTTGTGCCAGAGAGATTGGCTAGCTGTGAGGCGCTAATGTGTCAGTTGCCCATCACTAGGGCAGGTATGGGGCTAGAGAACTTCAGCAACCAAAAGTCACCCTAGGCACCTGTGGCCTGGGCCCTCCACAGTCCACACCGGGTCCTAGTGGGGTGTATATCCCCCCAAGATGGGGAGGGAAGGGATTCTTCCCTCATCTCATTACAGTGACAGGGATGCAGCCCCCCAGAGGCCACAAGCCAATCAGCGGGACACATTAGACACGAGGGTGGATGTCATGCTGCAGCAGTTGAAAGCCCTGGAGACAGAGATCCAAAGTATCATGCAAGGAACCCCACAGCCACTTCCAGCACCTCTTGGTCAGCCTGCTCTGCTGGCCCAGCATCAGGACAGAGGCGAAGTGGAGCAAGAGCAGCTCCCCAGGGCAGGGGTAGTAGAGGCATAGGCAGAGGTCAGATGCCAAGCTGGCCAGTGCGTGTGCTACATGCCCCCATTAGCTCACACCGGGGAATAACCTGGTTGCCACTACCATGCACCTCACTCAGGAGGGGCAGCAAAGGAAGAAGTGTGTTGCCATCATACTCCCCTCATAGGGAATGAGGCACAGTGCCTTTGGTGGAACGAGTCATGGGTTCCTGGGCTGGGTCATGTGTGCAACCAGCCCTTACCTTGCCATGAGACTGAGGCAATGGCATAGCCAGCACACTGTGTTCAGGTTTGGAAGGGGCTAAAGTGGAGTGTGAGTGGAACCTTGGGGGCCAGGACAGGAGTGACACAACCCCCACCTCTAGGGGGAGGATACTCTGATGTATCGGCCCCTAAGGGAAAGCATTTGTTGCACGCGTTCAGAAAGATAATATGTATTCACCCCTCCATTAACATATTTGTCCTCCTCTTTAGCAATCCCATAATGGATACTAGTGAGCAGGATGAGAGAAAGGAAAATGATAAATTCCGGTGCCCGAAGACTGATCTGAATTGGACCAATTGGACAGTGGCCAAGTCTATCTTTTAAGGAGTAATGCTTCAGACTTATCCTGAGCATGCCTCTGATTTACTAAAGTATGTAGACATCATGTGATGTGCTTACAACTCTGGTCTACCTAGGGCATGGCTTAAGCATGAAGAAGTGTACATCATAGGGCAACATTCACCCTGGGTTTGAGATGGGATCTTCATGCACAGGATTTGTGGCTAGAATGCATGAATGATGCCACAAACACTCTGCGTACAGATAGTGGCCACATCTTGGCGTGCCAACGACTCCTGTTGGACGCCAAGCTCAAGGTACATTTGGACACTGTGGGAGATGCGGGTTTTGGGTGTGTTTCTGGGACAGGTGATATGCTGCACCATGGCCAAAGGAGTGGACCACAAATGGTGTAACCAAGGATTTGACCTTCTTAGAATTTTTCCTGATAGTTGTAGCTGTCCATCTATGGGTTGCAGAATTTGCAAACCATTCAGTCCTATTCTGGTGTGACAACTTGGCTGTGGTGCATGTGATCCAACTCCCTGTCATCAAAATCCCCACAGTGATGAAGCTGGTTAGGGTATTTTCTCTAGCTTGTTTGAACAGCAATATCTTGTTTACTGCAAAGCATGTGCTCAGCATTAACAACAGCACAGCTGATGCCCTATCTCAGTTCCAAATGGACCGTTTTTGCTTGTCGGTGTCAGGAGTCAGCCAAGCCCAGGAGGCATTCCCGCCATCAGTGTGGAGCCTTGGATCCTAGACCTCTTCCAGAAAGTGCAGGGATCCCTGGCAGAGAGAACCAGATCAGCGTACAACAGAGCGTTCAGGGAATTTCAGGAGTACTGGTTTCAGTGGGGATGGAGGTCGGGCTTCCCCATTCTAGAGTCCTAGATGTTGCAGATTGCCCTCACACTTAGGCAGACTAAATTATTAGGAGTTGCATTCAAATTGGTTTTCTTTGGGGCATTCAGGGTTAGCAAGGTAATTCAGGAATCAGCAAGGGATTCCTCCAGAAGGGCCTTGGCCCTTGAAGATGTTTCCTGGGAACCCCAGGTCCTGCACCTTCAAATTCAGCACTCAAAGACTGACCAGTGGGGCAAAGGCAAATGTCTTCTAGTGATGCTGGCCAAAGCAGGCAACCTCAAGAAATTGGTGCCTTTCTTATGAGGCACCAATTCACCACGGTCCTGAGAGAGTCACTCAAGTGTCTTAATTTTCCCATGGGGGATTATGGGTCCCATTACTTTATAATAGGTGTTTTTACCTTTGTGGATGCCATGGACTTGTCAAAGCAGGACATTAGTACAATAGGCTGTTGGCAATCCCAGGCATTTTGTTCATACATCCAGAATCTGCCATGTTAATGTTAATTGATGTATTATCCCTTCCATGTGGCCCCTGCAGAAAGTATGTGTGGATCATCGGCCACAGTCTTTTGTGCTGGACAGTCAAGACAACCAGCAGAATGCAGCTCTGTCTGTCAGCCAGAGCTGAGATCATGTGGAAAGGGCACAGCGGCATGCAATGGCATCAGTTACTGCCTGCCCTTAAGGCTGTGGCAAGGGGGCTTCACCCAGGCTTAATTATTTTGTACCTGGGGGAGAACAACCTACCCCAGTTTAAAGGAATACAGTTGATAGCTAAAGTTAAGAGTGATTTGCTGTAGGCAAAGAAGCTTTTTCCCTCAATTCAAATTGGTTGAACCAAGTTAGCTGAGTGTTTAGTTTGGTCAAGCACATTGAACCCAGGAAAAATAGACAAAGCCTGGAAGAAAAGAAATAGGGAGGTGGGCAAGTGGATCCAAGGGCAAGGGGGTAGTTGTATCACCCATTTTGAGATCTTGCATACAAGACCAGAGTAAGAGTAATATCACACAGATGGGGTTCACCTGTCCCCAGCAGGCATGGACTGTTATCTTACAGTCTTGAAGGACAAATTAAGGGAGATCCTGGGAGTGTTGAAAGGTTAGGGAGGGGCAGGACATTCCAAGTGGTTGCCAGTAACCCCTTTGTGGTGGGTGCCAAGTACTTATCGTTAGTTGTTGGTTATATAGTTACATAAAAAGCTGAGTTATCTCCTTATGAGATGGGGAAACAAGTCAGCACCTGGCACAGAAGTAGGGTGCAGCAAACGTTGGAGATGTTAAAGTCAGCAGGGGATGATGCTGTCTTGGGTTTTACTGCACTCGACTCCTTTCTCTGGTCCGTAAGGAACAAGGCAGTCTTCCCTCAGCCAGGTTGTGTGGCATGTGATGGAGTGGGGAAGATGAGTCTAGCTTTAGACTGGGGCTTGAGGGTATATCAAGACCAGTTCCACTAGTTAAGGTTAAATTGTAAAACGATTTGCTGTATTGGACCTGAATTGCTTTTGGCAATCTCTCTCTCTTCCTCCCCCCCCCCCCCCCCAGCATATTGGCTTAAAACCCAAGTTATTTGTCCTTGCTTCATTCTGGGATGCATGGACAATTGACAAAGTGGAAGCTTTCCCCTAAAGTTCTCCTTTTAAAAATCAACACAGTTGCTATTTCTTCTCCTCCACTTACTGCTACCTTGATGCTGCATATTATACATAGGTCTTTAGAGGGTATTTTTAATTAAGCCTACTCTACAACATCCCTACACAACATTACTCACTTGAATCACTTCCTATTATCATTTATGTCATGCAATTGAAGAGGAAACAATGTTACATTATAAAACATTTATGGTGGCATTTCATACATTAGCTCTCCATTTTTTCATGGAAGGTATGCTAATTATGTTTTTTAATTGGAGGGGGCATAATTTTACTACTAGTTTTGATTATTTATCAAAACCATTTTCTTTACTCGGTCAACGGATTGGCATTTCTCTTCTCCCCTCCCCACGGAACAATAAGAGTACTCAGTGTTGTGTGCTGAAAACTGGTTTACCTTCCCAAACAATGCTGAACTCTGAAAGGCCGGAAAAAATGCTGACACTTTAAAAGCCTAGGTGAAAAGGCAAGAGTGGAACAGCAAAAATGCAAAAGAGGTAAAATGCCTACAGCACCCGATACGATATTCCCAGGCTGATTGAACAACAGTGTTCCGACAGTGGTGGCTCTATGGAAATTTGCTTTGTATATTTAAATACAGAAATCTGTGAAATAGGGAATGGGATCTGTCAAAATATTTAATTAACAGCATTCCTAAATAAAATTGATTTCTGTTCTTGTCTGTAAAAGTGAAAAGCATCAGAAAAGAATTGGTAGTCTTTCTCCAACATGATTCCAACTAGGCAATATTATTCTAAAGGACCCACTTGGCTCACTATTCTTCCAATCTTCACTTGGTGTGCATCACTATAAAGCCACCAGAGGCGATAGTTCCCAAACATTTTCCTACATGAACCCATCCTGAAACTTAAATATACTCTTGCAACCCCACACAACAATAAAGTATCTAACAACTATCAATTGGTATTGCAACCCTATCGGCAGCTGGGATAACCTCACTTTCTGTCCCAACCAACAGTATGGGAACATTTGACCTAAACTGAAGTCTTCATCAATGTTATTTTAGATGAACTGTTTAAACCAGTTACACAAGTGTAAATCAGTAGCTGTGCTCAAACAGAGGGTATGCAAGTCTGATAAAGCTATGGAACTTGCCACTTTAGCTTAATACTTATGGACTTTGCCCTTTAGTTTGAAAATCTCTAGTTCAGCCCCTAGTCATAAGGGTGCCCATCACATAAGGGGACAGTAGTCTACTATTGTAGACACTTTAGAAAAGCTTCCTCATTCTGTAGACAGCACACAACCCCCTGGAGTTACAGATGTTATGTCGGTTTTGTCAGTTATGTCAGTTTTTCACAGCCCACCTCTGTAGCATAGCTGTAGAAACTCATGCATTTTGTTTTGAGGTACACTGGTTCAGTTCTCATTTTGTTGGCAAGATGATCAGCAGGCTAGTACACCTCTCCATTCTTCCTATCCTAACCATAATATCTTTCATAGTTGACAGTAGTCCAATACTTATGACTTGTATCAAATTTAAAGATACTAACTCTATGAGAACATGGTGACAGGTGCTTGAATGTTTGAATTCTGAAGTCTAATAAAAATGACACATGACCTTTTTGGTAATCTCCAATGAAAGGTCAAACATGGGATCTTTCATGTACTTGACAACCCATGAGGAATGAGTGTACCAACTTGCAAGTTCATGTTTACTGAGTACATTAAAATTAATTGTTATCAGCTATTCACATCTATGATATAAATAACATTTGTTCATACCTAGGAAGTTGGAGACAGTTCACAGAGTCTGGATTTTCCAGATATCCATTATTATCCATTCCAAAGACACTGCAATTTCTAGCAAAGTATTGCCAGTCTTCCCATTCTAGATCATCTTTCTTTTTCCTTTGAATTCTCATTGATTCAGGCTGTGGGCTAAAGAACTGAAGTATAATGTAAAATACCTAAAAAATTAACAACATGTAGAATTGAAATTAAGAGTACTTGGCCTATGTACAAAGGCTAATTTAAAGCTAACCACCATGCTTATGAAAAGTTTTTAAACTGTGCTGACAATGTAAAAAATATTGAAATAAATATCAGAATCTGACTTCTGAAAACTTTCAAAATGTTAACAAAACTTAATGAAAAATGTTGGAATGCTTGAAATTATGTTGATTAAAATTGGGTCAAACACAATTACAAACTACTTTCACTACACACAAATATAATAAACAACTCTCTATTTACATCTGCAGTCATAGAAGTTATTTTATGGTATTCACTGTTGCTGCAATTCTAAAACATCTTAAGTGCATGTAGCCCTTCTGAAAGCAATGGGACGATTTGCACATAAGTGGTTAGTTTCAAGATTACAGCCTTTGTGATTACATTTTTTAAAAAAATAGGATATTTTTTACCCTATCTCATACAGGCTTGAGGACTACGATAAATGTCCTTGTTAAACATGATATCTGGTGCATTAGCCTTGATTACACACCCCTCCTTACTAAAATTCTGAATAATTCTAGGACAATTACCCTCCATGACTTCCTAAGCATCATAGGGAACTCACGACTGTATTGTATAGCAAGCCCACACTGTGTGATGCTATCAGTATCTTGGGTCAGGTTAAAAGCATTAACTGACTAATCAACCTTATTAATCAGAGAGGATGAGGGATTGGTGGCTGGGTTGCTAGGTATTTGGTAGGTAGGGATAGAATAGGATGGGTGGGAGGTGTAGGGGTGGATTGAGTGGGCTATTATTGTTTTTTGGTTATTTTAATGGTTTTTTTTATTTATTTATTTATTTATTTATTTAGCATTGGCTCTCGCCCTGGCCATACATGCAATTAAAATAAAATACAATCAAAACCAAACAAAACAAAACATAAAACACTATGATATATAAAAACCCATCAGATCTAAAAGAGGTTAAGAATAAAAACGGCTGCTCCCATTGACATATACATCAATAATGAGAATCACAGCTAAAATAAAAAACATGAGTTGCATACATGGAAATATATGAGTCACTACGAGGGCCACACCGTAATCAATTCAATGGCTAGTATGTCAATATCTCTATATAAATGTAGGGATCCAGAACCTAGGATTGACGCAATGCAGTCAAGTAAGCTAATCCCAACTGATAGAGTGGCCAATATAGCAGCTCTAAGCTCTTCCCTGGAAAATACATGATATTAATATGTATTTATTATTAATATTATTGATATTATTATCATCATTATAAAAGATAGTGATAACGTCTTAAAGAAATAGTAGTATTATGTTCCAGGTTGGATAGGAGCAGCCTCCGTCTTTCCCGGATCTTGTCCCTTCTTTTGGACGCTAAAGCAATAAAGGAAGCAACAGCCCTGATAGCATCCTCTTGAGTCAGAGTGAGTAGATAAATGTAACACCTCTCTGACTCAAGGGAAATATCCTCAGATAGTAAAGGGACCAGCCACACCACTCACAGATCATCAAGATAAGGGCACCTTATTAAGAAATGTTCAATGAACTCTACCTCTCCCTTGCTGCAGGAACACAGTCTTGCAGCATGGGGGGTCCAAAGTTGTCTACCCTCTGTAACGGCCGTGCATACTAGTTGAAAGCAGAGGAGTGTATAATTTGTTCTCAAAACAGGGTTGGTCAGGCAATCCAAATAGGGTTCAAAAAAGGGGGAACGCCTAATATGTCCCAACCAGGGGGCCACCTTCCATGCCCCAATTACCCTCATATCCTCCTGGCGAGCAATATCTTGGATCTATTGCACAACTCAGCCTTAATGACCTTAGGGCTCTTCCCCTGGAAATATTCGAAGAAAAACCCTAACTCCTTTTTCAGAAGGTCCAAATAAACAACCCATGGGTAAGCCCTAGGGCCAGTGTATAGGAGTTCTTCCTTAAGGCACCCCAGGGAGAGAGCCAATTCCTCCTGAGCTAGCAATCTGAGCCAAATCTGCAGGATCGCCTCACTCCCCATGTGCCTGTGCAACCCCTGAGATCATCCGTGGGGGGCTTTTTGGAGGTTGCCCGGGCGAGACAGGTGGCCACTGATGTGAGATCTTTTTCAGTGGCTGCCCCTGTGCTGTGGAATTCACTCCCGGAGGAGGCTCGGTTGGCCCCCACCCTCCTGTCGTTTCGACATTTGTGTAAGACCTGGCTGTTCCGCCAGGCTTTTGGCGAGAGGGCGGGGGAGGGTGTGTTTTTATTACTTGTTTTAAAATTTGTAGATTTATTTTTAAATGTTTTGTTTAATTATTATTTTTTGTTTTTGTGCATGTTGTTCGCCACCCTGAACTGCCTTTGGGCAGGAGGGGCGGGACATACATTTTGAATTTTAATTTTTTTTAAAAAAAAAAACCTCACGTAAGTCATCTTTGAGAGGTTTTTTTTCTGTTTTTATTATTGTTTTGTGCTTGTAAGCCACCCTGAGCCCTTGTGGAAAGGGCGGCATAGAAATATCAATCAATCAATCAATCAATACAAAAAATAAAAGCAATACAGAAATACAACATTTCAACTAAAAATGTTAACCAGTTGGCAGTGCTCATTTTGGCAAACGTTTAACAGCATATTTATTTGTTACCAAAAGATGTCTGCGGTTCTTTTTTTGGTGGAGAGAGAAGACCACTTATTTTTCCTCTGCCTTTGGTCTGAGTCCATTTCAAATATCCATGACACAGAAAGGACCCTCCTCTCCACCCCGACTCACACTTTTACATGGTCATGTGTGATAAGCACTCGCACATATATACTCCAAATCAAATGAATCTTAGTATTTATTACACCGTCACCAATAGTTTAAAATATAAAACATGTTCATCTAAACTAAGAGAAAACTTATCCTCATATTCCAACATGTATAAAAACAACCCAAAGACAAGAAAACATAAAGAAGCTAATGGGAATAAGTTTAACAATATTCCACCACCTTGATCGAGATTCACCTCGATGAATGACGGGAAGATACAATATTGTGATGCCTGCTATTAATGGAGTTGTTATTGTAATATTGTAATAGCCTGATGGGCTTCACAATAAACTAAATTTAATTGAAACTAAATTGCTATTAATAGAGACATATCCAGCAGAAAGGGTATTCATCCCCAGCAGAGGCTAGGCCACAGTATGGCAAAGGCCCTCTCACTGAGAAGGAAAGCACTGAACTCCAATTAAGACTCCAAAGGAGCCAGGCTTGTGGAAATCCCAGATGACCTTTTCCTGTCCCCATCAGCCCCATCCACATTGTAGATTCATGTACTAGCCAGCTCCAAATCCCCTGGAAGAATAGAAGTTAGCAAGACACTTGCATTGCTGCCTATCCCTGTGTGGATTTTTCATTTCCAGGCCCAGAACTGAGATTCATAGGTTCCAATGAAAATTAAGGTTAAAAAACATTACAGCAGCGAAATGATTTTAAAATAGTGTCAGGGATAGGGGAAGGGGAGCAGGAGGTCTAATAGCAGGGCCTTAGCCCTCCAGTCCAGAGAAGAGGTGCTTAGGATCTTACAGAGGGAAAACAAGGCCATTGGTCATCATTGGGACTTGGAGCTAGGACTCCAAATGCACTAGGAGGCACAGTAGCTACACAAGGACTAGGAGCAAAGGAGAGAGAGGCATAGGGACCACAAACGTGAACAGTTGAGAACAAGGGCTCCGAACAGAATGAGATGGCAATACACTGAACTGGTGATGAAGTTGGGGTGTGAGAAGGCTGAGAGCTCAAAGGAGAGAGGCAGCATCACAGGGAAATTGTGATCCAAAACGAGGGCTAGAGGAATGTAGCACAAACAGGAGAAGTGTGACCCACAGGGGCTAAAGAGAGACAGTACTGCACAGAGGCAGGCAGCACACACACAGAGCTAATAAGAAAGACAGTGGACAGGGGAAGTGTTCAGATTGTACTAGCCAGTAGGGGTGTGAACTCATTTTCATTATATTGATAACAATAATGAAATTCTTCATTTCTGTTATTATTATTTTATTTATTTATTTAGAGTCATTTTTAGCCCGCTCCCTCCTGCTCACAACAGCAGCTCGGGGCGGCTCACAATGGCTTTGTAATAACGATAACAAAGATAAATAATAACAAAATCAATAACAATAACAAAAGTTGTTACTGATTTTGTTATTGCCTGGCAGGTATTTTTTTGGAAGGAAATGTGGAGAGGGTAGGAGGGAGCAGACATCTCAGAGCCAGAAACAGTTCTGAGCTCTTGAACTGGACCTGTGATGGGAGGGGGAAGGACCTGATGGATGTAATCGCTGGCCAATGAGCAGCACAAGCAAGTCTCCAGAAGTTGCATGGCACACTGTGATTGCTCAATGCCTCCTGCCTCCCAGGCTCTGGGGAGAGCATTGCAACCCTTTATGTTACAGGGCCAGGCTGTTTGACTCTTGTTCTGTGTTAGCTCTTGATGTGTCCAGTTTCATTTACAGAACTCTGGTGCTGCTTGCACTAAAAATCTTCCCCAGTCTTCCGTGTTATAGCTTACCTTTCCTTATACCCTTTATTTTACCTTTTCCCTTCCCCTGTCTGTCTTCCCCTGTACAGACAGACAGACAGAGACAGACAGACAGACCCTATAGTTTTTTCCTTTCCCCCTCCCCTGTCTGTCTCCACCTGTTCAGAGAGAGCGAGAGAGACAGACAGACAGAGACAGACACTAGGCTTTTTTATTTATATTAGCATTATAGGATAGGAATAGGATAGATACTTAGATAGAACACATAGCAGATAGAAGTTTATTGATATAGATACTTAGATAGGAATATATTGCATATAGTATAATGTATTAGGTGTAGGTTTAGGTTTGACATACATAATAGTAACTTTTTATATTGTCATTGTGCACTTATTAATTACTACTGCATTATAATGAGAAAAGGAGGAAGGAGTTCAACTTCTTAGAAGTCTGGGGCAGGTGTCTGCTGGCACTTCTGCCATTGGTGTCAGTCCACAATGGAAATGATGCCAAAAACAAAATCTTCATTATTGCTCGAAATTGATACCAATACCGATAATGAAAAACAAAAATTAATTAATAACAAGAACAAAAATGATAGTTTTTAATAACAAAAAATGAACACAAAAAATGACATTGGTCCCTGGTGCAGACCCCTACTAGCCAGCTCCAAATCTCCTGTGGGGCACTCGGGGCCTGAAGAGGGGAAGGGTAGCAGCATACATAGGGAGTCAGGAGGCAACCACTGGGCAGGAGGAGTGCAACACCCCAGACTGGAAAGGAACAACACAGGGTAGAAAGGCAGCCACACACACACACACACACACACACACACACAGGGCTGCAGGAAACAAACACTAAATGGAAGAAGGAAACACACAGTGTAGTAGGGCAGCACGCTGTGGAGAGCTGCTGGCCCTTGAAGGGAGTAAAAATGGCACCTGGCTGAGAGTTAAATGGCCACAAATGAGAGCAGCTGGGTATGGTTGTGGCAGAAGTCAAACAGACAGCCAAAGCCAGAGCTTGGAGCAGAGGCTGTGAGAGATGCTCTGAGGCTAGCTCTGAACCCTAGCAGCTGGGAAGCTAGCTGAACCCTAGCAGCTGGGAAGCTAGCTGAACCCTAACTGTTCGGAGGCTAGCTGAACCCAAACTGCTGCAAGGCTGGCTGCCGAGAAGCTCAAGGCTGAGGTGTTGAGTGCATTCCCTGTAAGCTGCAGGCGGGAAAAGCTGGGAACAGCTCCACTCAGCCTGGTGAATGGAGGTGAAGGCTGCAAAGACTATTTTTACATGAGACGCTACAAGACAGGACTCTGATTGGGACTTGTATATCTGGTGGTGGTGGCTTGCACAGACTGTTAATCAATAAAGTGGTGTTTGCACACAAATCCACATGTCTGGATCCAGTTCTGGATCCAGGTATGGATCCTATGGGCACTTAGCCCCAAGGGCCAGGCCCTGCTACACACAGGATTTGAGAGCAGACAAACAAGATTATGAAGAAGGAGCAAGTCAGTAATACACTGAAGAAACAAGCAAGCCATTCACAGCTAGATAGAGGAGCAGAAACATAGTTACTCAAGGCTACGTAAAGGCAAAGATCAAGAATCCTCAAACACAGAGGAGGATAAGGGCAAACACAGGGAAAGAGTAGAGGGGGTAAATGCCACTGCCAGGTAGGAGGAGGTGTGAGGTCAAGGCACTGCCTAGCAAGGAAGGAGGACTATGAAAGGTCACTGCCAGTAGGGAACAAACCCATGGAGGCCAAAAATCAGGAGCAAGACAATAACAAGCTGCTGGGATCTCCTGCAGCTGTGTTGACTCTGTGCCTCCTCCCCCCAGGTAACACCATACGGAGGGGGCTGCCCTGAGGGATGCTGGAGGGAGCTGAGCAGGAGAGAGCTGGCTGCACAAGCTGCTGGGATCTCCTGCATCTGTGTTGACTCGGTGTCTCCTCCCCCCCCAGGTAACACCATACGGAGGGGACTGCGAAGTGCCATTGGCGGGGCGTTTGTGGGTGGAGGCAGCCACTCTATTCGAGGCCGCTGTTGGAAGCTGTAAGAAGGACATTATCCAGTCATTAGGGCAGCTACTGCCTGGCCTCAAGGATCTCCGAACTGGCATCAGGGGCTGGGAGCTACACAAGCTCACCCTGAGGGAGGTGGATGGATCTCTACCCTGAGGACTCTTAGCTCCCCCTCCTCCGGCAATTGGAGGGGCTGGTGCTAGTGATCCCCTTGCCAGGAGGAACCTTTGGGTGGGAGAGGGATACGCTTTTGGACGTGGCCTTTAGCCTCCCCTGCCACCCCCTCAGTCCCACCTATTGTAGTGGGATGGTTGTTTATAGGGGCAGAGTGGTGGGGGCTGTTGTGGGAGAGTAGTAAGTGGGTGGAGGGGAGGTGGGTTGGGTTGGTGGGTGGAGGGGAGAGGTTATGGCTTCCTCCTCCAATGTATCGGGGGTGGAGGGGGACTGGGTTGGGGCTGTCTCTTATACACATCTAGATGTGTATAAGAGACAGGGTAATGCAGTGATCGAGAAGGGGGGGGGGCTGGTCCGGGACCGCTGCTGCTGAATGCGAGGTTGGTTGGTAATAAATCTACAACCTGTCTCTTATACACATCTAGATGTGTATAAGAGACAGCCCACAGACAGGTAATGCAGTGATCGAGAAGGGGGGGGGGGGCTGGTCCAGGACTGCTGCTGTTGAATGCGAGGTTGGTTGGCAATAAATCTAACATGCTCCGGGAGCTGATCCTGGATCAATCAGCCTACCTCATGTGTATTACAGAGATCTGGCTGGACACTGAGTCGGGGCCAATTTTGGCTGACCTTTTTCAGCCGGGTACTCTGTACAGAACCAGCCTAGACGAGAGGGGCGGGGAGGCAGTGTAGCCGTTATTTTTAAGGACACCTGGTCTGTGAGGAGATATCCAGTGCAGACTATTTTGGGCATGGAGGGGATCCATCTGGTAATTGATTTGGCTGGAGACAGATTGGGGCTGCTGCTCATATACCGTGCACCTACCTGTATGGCAGCATCCCTACACACCCTATCTGAGTTGGTCAGGGGTGATCTTGCAGTCTCCAAGAACTTTAGTCCTGGGGGATTTCAACATACACTCTGACACCGACCTTCGGGGAGCAGAGTGTGAGTTCATGGCCGCCATGACAACCATGGGACTGTCTCAGAGGGTTGTGGGCCCAACACATGATGGAGGACATACTCTTGACCTAATATTCTGCACTGGCCTTGAGGTGGGGGATCCGGTGGTGGGAGATGTATCAATTACACCCTTGTCGTGGACGGATCATTATTTCCTCCAGACCAATCTCCTGGCACATGTCTGCCCCTGGAGAGGTTTAGGACCAGTTTGGTTGGTCCACCCCCAGAGACTTATGGAACCAGAAAGGTTCTGGAATGCCCTAGGGGAATTACCTCCTGATCTCGATGACCGTTCGCTCGATGACCTCATTGTCTTCTGGAACAACTTGTTGACTGAGACCATTGACCGAACGGCTCCCAGGCGTCCACTTCCAGAATGTCAACAACATGGGTCCCCTTGGTTTACAGAGGACCTGCGCTGGATGAAGCGGGAAGGACAGCGGTTGGAGCACCGGTGGTGCCGGAGTCGTGCTGAAGCCGACCGATTGTGACATAAAGCTAGTTTAAAAGCTTATGCTGTGGCGGTGAGGTCCTCATAGCATCCGCAAAGTCACGTCCAGCGGAGATTTTCTGGGTGGTGCAGCGGACGGTCAGTCCGGCCTCTCTCCGCCTGGAACTGGAATCTTCCAGTGCCCGCTGTGACAGGTTTGTTGACTTTTTTGTGGATAAAATCGCTCAGATTCACCACGACTTCGATGCTGCACTTATAACAGCAGGTGAACCTGAGAGGGTGGAGGACCCGTCTTGTCTGATTTCATGAGATCAATTTCAGTGGGTGTCGCCTGCTGATACAGCAGAGGTCCTTGGGGCTGTAAGGATCACGTGTTGTGAATTAGATTCGTGCCTGTCCTGGCTGGTCAATGCCTGCCGGGAGACATTAGGAATGTTGCTGGCGGGGGTTGTCAATGCCTCCCTTAGGGAGGGCAGGGTGCCAAGCCACCTCAAAGAAGCGGTGGTGAGGCCCCTGCTCAAGAAACCATCTCTTGACATTGATTCCCTGGCCAGCTATCGGCCAGTCTCTAACCTTCCCTTTTTAGGTGGTGGCTAGGCAGCTTCAGGGGCATCTAGATCAGGTCAGTTTCCTTGGTCCCTTGCAGTCTGGGTTTCGCCTTGGGTTTGGCATGGAGACTGCGCTTGTGGCTTTGGCTGATGACCTGTGCCGTGAATTAGAACGGGGAAGATCTTCTATTTTAATTCTATTAGATATGTCGACTGCATTTGATACTGTTGACCACGAGATGTTGGTGGCTCAGCTGCAGGACCATGCCGGTGTGGGCAGAATTGTTCTTGAATGGTTTCACTCGTTCCTGGCCATGTGAACTCAGTGTGTGGTTCTCAGGGAATGTACTTCATCTTGGAATGTACCTTTCAAGATGGAGGTGATGTTGGTGGACCATTCTGTCCCCCCTGTCTCCCCTCTTGTTTAACATCTATATGCAGCCATTAGGGGAGATCATGAGAGGGTTTCAGGGCATGCAGTGTCATCAGTATGCTGATGATACTCAGCTCTACCTCTCTTTTCCATCGACCCAGGCCATGCAGTCTCTTTATTTTCCCGGTACCTGTCGGCTGTGGGGGCTTGGAGGAGGTTGACCCATCTGCAGCTGAATCCTGACAAGACAGAGGTGATGTTGGTGGGTGAGGGCCTGGGAGTGGTTGAATCTCCTCTTGTGGGGAGGTTCGCCCTCCCATGGTCTCGCAGGTACAGAGTCTGGGTGTGCTCCTCGATTCATGGCTCAGCCTGGAATCTCAGGTTGTGGCCATGGCTGGGAGTGCGTTTCGGCAGTTACATCTTGTCCGGTGGCTTCAGCCGTATCTCTCAGACTCTGACCTCACCACTGTCATCCATGCCTTCATCACCTCGAGGTTGGGAGGGAGGGTGAGTTTTTATGATTTGTTTTAAAATTTGTAGATTTTAAAATGTTTTATTTTTGAATTGTGTGTGTGTGTTGTTCGCCGCCCTGAGCTGTCTTTGGGCAGGAGGGGTGGGATATAAGTTTGAAATAAATAAAAAATAAAATAAATAAAATTTTAAAATCTCCCCAGGACCCCACGTGTGGAGTCCCACAGGGTTCTATTCTGTCCCCGCTCCTGTTCAACGTGTATATGCAGCCTTTGGGCGAGGTTGTGAGTGGGTTCGGTGTGCGTTGTCATCAGTACGCCGATGACACACAACTTTACCTCTCTTTTCCCGTAGACCCAGACCCGGCAGTCTCGGTGCTCACCCAGTGCTTGGCAACTGTGGGGGACTGGATGAGGGCGAGCTGTCTGAAGTTGAATTCCGATAAGATGGAGGTGATGTAGGTCTGGGGACGGTGGCCCCCATCATCGATGGGGTCTGCCCTCCTATGGCCACACAGGTCCATAGACTGGGGGTGGTCCTCAACTCTCAGCTCTGCCTGGATCTCCAGGTGGAGGCTGCAGCAAAGCGAGTTTTTTGCCAATTACATCTGGTGCAACAGCTGTGGCCGTATGTTTCGGAATCGGATTTGGCCATCATCCATGCCTTTATCACCTCTAGGCTAGACTACTGTAACGCACTCTACGTGGGGCTCCCCTTGGGGACGGTTCGGAGGTTGCAGCTGGTGCAGAATGCGGCAGCCTGTCTCGTAATGGGAACAGGTCGCCACGAGCACATTGCTCCATTTTCTGTACTTGCTGCCTATTATCTTCCAGGCCCAATTCAAGGTGCTGGTAATGACCTACAAAGTCCTAAACAGCCTGGGCCCAGCTTACCTGTGGGACTGCCTCAGGTCCCAGATTGCATTGCGGCCCCTGTGGTTGGTCGGGGGCGCCTGACTCAAAGTCCCCCGGGTTGCCCGGGTGGTAACGATGGGGAGGGCATTCTCAGTGGTCACTCCTAGGCTGTGGAACTCCCTTCCGACGGAGGCCCGCCTGACCCCAGACCTCCCCTCTTTCTGTAGACAGTGTAAGACCTGGCTGTTCCACCAGGCCTATGGAGAGGGAGACGGGTAGGGTGGGATAGGTTGGGGAGGGGAGGGGAATTCTGCCCTTTTAGTTCTCTTTATCCTTTTAAATGTTTTTAATTATATTTTATATGTGTTTTATTGATGTCTGTAATCCGCCCCACGCTGCTCTCAAGCAGGAAGGGGCAGGGTATAAAACTAGTGAAATAAATAAATAAATAAATAAATAAATAACAAAGGACCAGATGAAGAGAAGAGCTCCCCAAGAGAGATATTAGCATGGGGGCGGGGGCGGGGAGAAGCAGCAGCAATAAGGAGGGGCAAGGCTACACAAGGCTTAACAAGGTAACTAGGCTTAGCAAGTACTAGAGAACACAACATAAAACCATACAACCTGGAAGCATGAAAACAAGATAGGAGTGAGCATACACAGGCTGGAATGCTGAGGGGAAACAGATGTTCCACCAGCTCTCTGCCACTCCCAGCATGCTTAAATACAGCCAGGAGACAGGCAGGCGCGGTCAATAAAACAGGGGTAGGAGGGAAATAGATGAAAAATATATCCTCAGATCAACCAAGTGGTGGTGCAGTGGCAAAGGACAAGCCCCATCCAAGCCCCAGGTTGGGGGTTCTAGACACGACATTTAGACATAGAATGTCTTGTTTAATAAGATTGAGGTTACTACATTGGACCACAATACTAATGCAACTTGTCCAGTGTGCTGCCCCTGACCTAGCCAAGTTTCATTATGTTACGGGTGGGGGGAATCACAAAAACATGCCATGAACCTTGTCTGTTTTTAAATGTTATACATGGGAACAAGAAAAGTTGGTATATCAAAGCATGGTGTGTGGATATAACTGTAAATTTAGTTCTGATTTGAACTGAAACAAGTACTCACAAAAACAGGTATACCGTATTACCCAGATGAAGGCAAAAGTTAACATCCTAATAAAAATTCAAATTCAGGTATTACCCATTGAATTTCTGATACCTAAATTGAATCAAATATTTCAGGTACTTTTCAGTACCTGGATCAATTTTCAATCAGGTTCCTGAAATATCATATACTGACAATCGGTATATTGAAATACTGATTTTGTGCAGATTTCATCCTGAATTTCAGGATCCTTTGGTGTAATTTTCATATTTCACTATTCTGGTTGTCAGTATTTTGGGTACTCAAATGGTATTTGGGTACCAATCCGGATACCCAAAATGGTACCTGAAAATGCAGGTATTGCCCCCAGGTATCAAATCAGGTACCCTTTCCAGCTCTCGTTCTGATGTATTTTGACCTGCACCCTACTGTGGACTCAATAAAACTGAGAAGGTTTAGCTGATTCTATTTGCATGCACCAATGACAACAAAAGAGAAGGAAATCTTCAAATTACCTGGTACTGTCCATTTTGTAAGTCTATTGTAATTATAACTCCATTTTTTAGTTGAGCCGTGGTAGTAAATACAGTTGATATCCATGTGGTCCCAATATCATTGTCATTGATGTAACACAGAGGATGGGCTTCAGGATTCAGCCTCAGCACTCTGTCATTAGTTGTGTCATCAGCACCATTAGGAATGCAATACCTCTGCACCAAAGGGTGCACCCGAGGGTGACTGCCAGGACAGCGGCACTCTGACTGGGTGTGCAAGTAAGGAAACTTTCCAGAGAACACCTCCAAAATGTCTCTGCCACAATAAATAGAAAAGTGAGTCAGGTAAATGGAAAAAGGAACAAGAAGTGGTGTTTTCTCCAATGGCAGGTGAGTCAACAGCCCCAGTCTTAAACATTACCACATAAAATCACATTAAACATGCTCAGAACAAAAACATCACTCCTTTCCTGTTATGACATCATGTCTTACAGTGACCACTAATCTTATAATGCTTTTCTTAAAGCACATCACAGCACTGGTTCCTTTCTAGCATAGCCCATGGAGACGAACTAGGATCTCATTTTTTATTTTTTAAAAAGAAGGTGTAGAGCAAGCAAATTGTACAACCTCATGTAACTCCAGGATAAGTAATAATGTCTGGACATCCAGGCCTACATTTTCGAAGTGTGGACTAAATTTCAGTGTTTCCCTAGTTAGCTGCAAGAGAGCTGGACCAAGTAGATCCCAGTGGTTTCCTTTCCAGCGGAAATCAGTCCCTAGGTGTTTCAGGTTGGGTATTCAAAATTAACAGACACGTTTGATATGTGGCTATCCTTGACATATGTAGTTAATCCCAGTTAATTACAGAATTAATATCAGGGCTAAGAGTCATTGCATATATTTAAACAATATTTCAAAAGAAAAATTGACTTACAACATAACACCATCTCAGCTCAAGTCTAGGTGCAGAAGAGCCCTGTTTGAGCATATGTCTAGTGAGCTACAACATCAAACATAACCAGCTTTTAAAAGAAACCATTATATAGCTTGGCACTTTGTATGTAGTCTGACTCTTTTTATTTTAACCAAACTTTGATTTTACAAGAATTGCCCCACACCCACATATCTATTCAGGGGAGGGATTTTACCCATGCACCTTTGAAGAAGGAACACAGATGGGGGGCTCGGCTTGAAGCTCCAAAGGAGAAGAAGAGTTAAGGTTCACAGAGTCTCTTGAATTTACAGCGGTTTGCCCAATACAGGTGCTCTCAGCAGGAAGAAGACACTTTGATGCGCCGCTGAGAGTTATAAAGGGAAGCAACAGGGGCTGAGGTGGAGGCAGACTGGATAGACAGGAAAACAAGCTGAACCTACCTGCCCACCCTCTTAGACTGACACTATATGCTTCAGCTGGTTGCCAATTTGGGGAGAGGGGGTGGGAAGGAATTTTTCCTACATGGGGCTGATTGACTGGGTCTTATGTGTCACTGTTTTTTTGCCTTCCCTATAGTGCTGTCACCCTTTGTGTGCATTGCAAGTTGTGTAACTTTGGGTGTGTTCAAGTGCACTGGTTTGTTAGTATTTTTGTAGCTCTGAGATCCAGTGGAAGGATAAGCTAGGAAAAAGTAATGGTGATGGAATGATGGATTGGGAGGCACCTCCTTATAAGGTGGGGGCAGAGTTAATGCCGATTACTTTATATTTATTTTTATTTATTTAATACAATTTTACCCTGCCCCTCCTGCGAACAGCTAGGGGTGGCTTCCAACAATAAAAAATACAATACATAAAAGCAATTTAAAACCATCAATAATAGCAATCATATATTAAATTATTAAAACAGGGCCCGGGACCTCAATTTAAACAATAAATACGGTAGGGGAGCTAAAAACCTTACCTCACCCTCCCACCCTCCCCAAAGGCCTGGGCAAACAGACAGGTTTTACAACTTCGCCGGAATATCAACAGGCTTGGGGCCAGGCAGGCTTCCTCCGGAAGGGAGTTCCAAAGGTGCGGCCCGTCACCGAGAATGCCCTCTCCATTGTGGCCCCCCGCTTAACATGGGGGACCACCAGGAAGGCACCCCCGGTGGACCAAAGAAGCCCCTCTGGGGCACGGAGGGCAAAGCGGTCCCTGAGGTATGAGGGGCCCAGACCGTGAAGGGCTTTATAGATCAACACCAAAACCTTGAACCTGTCTCGGCACGCTATCGGCAACCAGTGCAGAGCCCAGAGCACAGGTATAATATGCTCCCAATGACCCGTCCCCGTAAGGAGACGAACCGCCGCATTCTGCACTAGCTGCAGCCTCCGAACCAGGCACAGGGGAAGCCCCACGTAGAACGTGTTGCAGTAGTCCAGCCTCGAGGTGACGAAGGCATGGATGAGGGAGGCCAGGTCCGGTCTGGAGACGAACGGACGCAGCCTATGAACCAGATATAGCTGGCGAAAGGCAGCCTTAGCGACTGCCTCTACCTGCCGCTCCTGATGAAGGTCTGCATCCAATATCACCCCCCGACTCCGAACCTGCTGAGCTATAGGAGGGCGAACCCCCCCCAANCTTCCCTCGCTCTCCCCACCAACATCATCTCCATCTTATCGGGGTTGAGCTTCAGTCTGCTCTGCCACAACCATTCCGCCACGGCCTCCAAACATTGGGATAGCAACGAGACAGCTGGGTCTGGGTCAGTTGAAAAAGAGAGGTACAGCTGAGTATCATCAGCATACTGGTGACACAGCACCCCGAACCCTCTCACGACCTCCCCGATTAGGGGATGTCCAGCACACAGTGTTGATTTTAACACTGAGGGGTCAGTACTAGTATCTGCACTGCTAAGTGGGATAGCACCAAATCCTATCTTGAGTAGTCTGTTACTCCTTCTTCCAGACCCTGATACAATGGTGGACTCCTGGATTTATATATGTCTAAGGCATCAGTGTCTGTCTGGGGTCTTTATTTTGCATTGGTGTGGAATTTGTTAGGTTGGGTTTCCTTCCCCATTGCCCAGAACTAAGTTAATTTTAACTTCTACATGTCCTTAATCTCTCCCTCTCCACTGGCTCCTTCCCCTCTGCCTTCAAACGTGCCACTGTCTCTCCCATCCTCAAAAAGTCCACCCTCGATCCTTCTGACCCCTCTAGTTACTGGCTGGTCTCCCTCCTATCCTTCGCTTCTAGGCTTCTAGAACGTGTTGTCTACTCCCGCTGCCTGGATCTCCTCTCTGCCAACTCAGCCCTGGACCCTCTCCAATCTGGCTTCTGCCCCCCTTCACTCCACAGAAACGGCCCTTGCCAAGATCACCAATGATCTACTGGTCGCTAAATCTAACTGCCTCTACTCCATTCTTGTCCTCCTTGACCTCTCTGCTGTCTTTGACCCTGTTGACCACTCACTCCTACTGGAATCTCTTCACTCCCTAGGCTTCCACGGCTCTGTCCTTGACTGGTTCTCCTCCTACCGCTCTGGCCACTCCTTTAATGTGTCTCTTCCCAATTCCAGCTCCTCCTCCCTCCCCCTCTCAGTGGGAGTTCCCCAAGGCTCTGTCCTGGGCCCTCTCCTCTTCTCTATCTACACCCTGTCTCTTGGCAAACTCATTGCCTCCCATGGCTTCCAATATCACCTCTATGCTGACGACACTCAGCTCTCTCTCTCCACCCCCCCCCCCCTCTCGCCCCTTCTGTCCAAGCTCGCCTCATCAACTGTCTCTCTAATATCTCTGCCTGGATGTCCAGACGTCAGCTCAAGCTCAACATGGCTAAGACTGAACTCCTTATTTTTCCTCCCTACCCTTCCTCCCCTCTCCATCCTTATTGATGAGGTCACCATCCGTCCTGTCCCCCAAGCCCATAGCTTGGGCTTTGTCTTCGACACTCACCTTTCCTTTCCTTCAAACATTACATTGACTCTGTTGCCAGGTCCTGTCGCTTTGCCCTTCGTAACATTGCATGGATTCGCCCCTTTCACTCTGTCTCCTCAGTCAAAACTCTTGTTCACGCCATGGTCATCTCTCGCCTTGACTACTGCAACCTCCTCCTTACTGGTCTCCCCTGTTTTATCTGCCCCCCCTTATTTCCATCCAAAACTCCACTGCTAGGATCATCCACTCGGCCTGTCGTTTCGACCACGTGCAGCCTCTCCTCTCCTCACTTCACCTCTCAGCCCTTATCTTCTTACACACTCCTGCACGCACTCTCCACTCCTCCTCTGTCCCCTCCCTTGCTCTCCCTCATCTTCCCTGCTCACCTAACCGCCTTTGTCCCTTCTCCCTTGCTGCCCCCCATGCCTGGAACTCCCTCCTGCCTACATTCGCCTCGCCCCCTCCCTCCGCACATTCAAATCCCTCCTCAAAACCCACCTCTTCCTTGCTGCCTTTCCCAATGCCTGTTAGAACTTCCCGCTCAATACTTACTGTCTGCCCTCCCCGCAGACTCCTGCCTAACTGCAACCAAGCTAAGCATGTGCACCTGAGACTTCGCATCCGCTTGAATGCTTTTTATCCCTTGTTTCTCCCCATGTCCCCTCTCCTTGTCTTCCCCCTCCGAGTCTATTAGATTGTAAGCCATTGGCAGGGACCACATCTATCTCATTGTTCTGTAAAGCGCCAGGTACACAGCTGGCGCTATACAAATGCTAACAACAATAATAATAATAATAAAGAGCTACGGCCTTGTTTAACCCAAGAAACCTTGTGTCTGTCACTTTCTTTCATGCTGTGAGGGCAATAATGTTGTTTTACCTGTTTGTAAGTGTTGTTTGGTACCATCGAAAATCTTGCATTCTTCCAACAAACTGCTCTAAACCTATGAAAATAAAGAAATAATCAAATTCCATCAATCAGAAGATAGATCTACAGTGCATGAGGGCACCTTTAATTCAGCACACAGTGATGCACAGATATCTTTCCTGAATGAAACCAACTTGGATCCAGACAAAATTATAGAAGGCAGTGACTTATTTTTTTTTTATAAAAAAGAATGATTTATAATAACTTTATAGGAACATTTTGTACCTATCTCTTTTCTGATTAGAGAGGTGGCACAGAGACCGGCTCATTAGACAGAAGTAATGAGCCAGTCCATGTGCCACCTCTAATTAGAGAAGAGATACAGTAGGTACAACTGTACTTATCAATTTATACAATAAAGATAAAAGGTATCTACAAAATAATCTTTCATTTATGCCATCATTAGGTTTCTAGCAATCAAAATTAGAATGTCAACAATAACAATTGTAACAAATAAAAAATTCCAAATAGGAAGTTTTAAAATGATATTCAAGGAGTTTGCTGGTTTCCCCATAATGCAATAACTCAGTTCAAACCAGATGCAGATTATATTTAGGAGTTAGCTCCAAATTACAGTATGTTCTGGATCAGTGATACTCAACCTTTATACATCTGCAGAGCCAATTCATCATCAGACACAATTGTAAGGATCTGAAAAATAGCAGCATCCTGATGGTGACTGCAGTGTTCAAATTATGTAGAATCATAGCATCTAAACATCACTTCATACTAAAGGAATACTGTTGAGACCTGGAAGGTTTTCCACTGGTGCCTGCTGTCTTTCTACTCTGCAGCACTTTCCTTTTTACCTCTACTAGGCTCTTTTGACTACTAGTCTGGCTATTGGTGCTGTGGTGGTGTTCCCACAACAGTGCATGTTACTTCACTTGCTCACCTGACTGGCTATTTTCTGGCATAAAACACTACCAGAACGTGAATTTGAGTGAAACAATGTGAAGGCTTTTTGTCCTCTGTTGTGTGTTTGTTTCAGAGCTTTGCCTAGAGTCCTTGCTTCCTAGCCCTGTTTTCAGCCCTTTTATTGTCCATTTCCAAACTTTAGCATCCTGGATTCTGAAAAGTGATGAATATCTATCTAGTGTAGATACTCTGCATGCATCACTTAACTGAAAGTTACCTTCAACATCTGCTTTGGGTATTTTTAAAGAGACACATCAAGTACACAATATTATGAATGTTTAGGAAACTTGATAAAGCTTACAGTAACATGCGATTGCCACCTTAGTGAACGCTTATTTTTTTTGTCAGTATTGCATTTTTCTAATGATGGGGCCCAGGTTACTGAAAATACCAGAACTGATTTTATGTCCCATTCCATTGCTGGGGGCAGGAAAAGAGGAGAGGCAGGCAGGAATCAACTACCTCACTTTTTTACTTCCCTGTCCTTCAGAGTGGATCCACGACTCTTGCCTTTTCTGCTGAGTGAGAGTGAGGGGGAACATATTGCTTAGGTCCAGAGGACTGGTTGTTGCCCAAAGGTGGAGAAGATTCTTCAAGAGAAGGGTGGGATAAAAACTGAATCAATAATATTAATAAGTTAAGTTGCTTCACAAGCAAGGCAGCCATTGGGTGTTTTCAGATAGACAGCAGCCCTGCTTCTGCTCCACTTCTCCCCTGGGTGACCCATCTGTCTAAAGGTTGCCCGCCAGATGTTTATTTATTTATTTATTTTATAGACTTTTACCCCACCCCTCCTGCCATGCAGCTCGGGGCGGCTTCCAGCATTTTAAAATACAATAAAATCAGTTTAAAATAATCATAAATATTATAAAAATATTAAACAGGGCTAGAAAAACCATCTAAAACCAAAAATAGGTGGGGGAACTAAAAAAAACCCAACCAAAACCACCCTCCCTCCCAAAGGCCTGGGCGAACAGCCAGGTCTTACAATTTCGCCGAAATGTTAACAGGCTAGGGGCCAGGCGAGCTTCCTCCGGAAGGGAGTTCCACAGCCGCGGTCCCACTACCGAGAATGTTGAAGCGATGTTGTTCTAGCAATAGAGTGCCACTGGCAGAGCAGGGCAATAGCTGACTGGAAGCAGAGCAGCAGTATGGGTCCACCATCAGATGGACTGCTGCTCTGTTTTGAGCCAGTGCCCTGGACAAACCTGGGGCACTGTCCCAAAGCAGAGCAGTGGTCCATCCAATGCACGGTCCCATGCTGCTGCTCCGCTTCCAGTCAGCCATTGTGGTTGCACTAGCCTGCAACCATATGGTTTGGAGGGGTTTTTGCCGTGCAGGCAACCATGGGCCAGGAAACCCAGTGGCTCAATTGAAACTCAACCCAGGCAGAGCTGGACGTGGGCAGACATTGAAGGTGCACCCATGGAGCAGCTCCGGGACTAACCAGGACCGCATCCCTCTGAAAACACCCAATATGGGCACCCTGTTTCAGTCCCATCCTTAAACATGTATACTGGATCACCTGTGCTACTTGAAGCTATGATAGTTGCCAGTTTAGAGCTTTGGAAGGGATTTTGCCCATATGATGAAATTAGCTAGTAGCTGTTTATTTTTTTCAACTTCCAAACAGCATGTTGGAGGAGATTTCATTTTGGGCAGGAAAGGAATGAATATATGTTTGTTACTACTTTTGAAGGTTCCAGTGTGGTTTATGGAGGGCTAATAAAGGTCCAGTTAGGGGCCCAACCCCCCCAGGGAGATGCTTGAGCATTATTGGCCTTGAGTACATGCAAAACATGGTAAGTAGGGGTATGCCTCAGTGTCTTTTGTTTAACGTTGCATGGAGCTCCCCATACTTCATCTCTCCTACCATGAGTTTGGAGAAGTGAGTGGGCTGGAATCTTGACTTCTTGACAGAGTTTCTTGGTAATCCTGAGGTGGGAGTGGGGAAATGAACTGTACCCTCACCTTCAAGCTTATCAATACTTCTTAATTCAGTCATGTATTCATTGAGGCAACTTCTAGCAATGGAGATCTGCACTGAAAAATTCCCTACTTCATTGTTGGATGGTTGATTGTGGTTCACTCCCATTGGTTGTTTAATTAATAAAGTTGCTGCCTCTACATTTAATAACATTATAGTCCGGGACCCCTGTTGTTCACTGTATTTACCCCATTGACAACAATAGGGAAAACACAGTGAACACAGGTCCCTGATTCGTGATTATAGTATCTATGCCCCCTTGTTTCTGTATCTTCAAGAACACATGGCTGTAAAAAATATATGAAAAAATCATTGTGTTAGACAAGCAGTGTTGGATAGCAGACTAACAAGTCATTGCTTTTCTTGTTCATGTTTCATGAAAGAATAAGACAATGCTGCCAACCCTATTTCCTGATAACTGTAGTTTTTTCTTATTTGTAGTCTCAACTTACCATTTAAGTTTTGTCCAATTTGCAATGTGCCATCAGCAGTAGGATCTGCAATTGGCCCATCAAGAATTCTTGAATCAAAAGATGTGTTGTCATCTTCCAAACCATTTATAAAGAAACTGATTCTGATCCGATGCACCTATAAATGTATATATAAACAGGAAAATAAAAGTCCATTATAAATAATAATTTAAAATTTCATGCTAATTTCATCTATTTTCCATCACAAACATTTTGACCTCAATGATGCTTCTTTGAATTTTTGGTTTCTGTTAAATCCACCAGCCCATCTTCCCATGCACAGATTACTCTTCCTACTGACAGACAATCCAGATAAACCTGTCATTCGGGTGCATAGAAAAGAAAGTACTTTAATGGTCAAATCATGCAAGATTCTATACTTGAATAATATTGCAGAATCTGTATGGCCTGAACAACACAAAACAAAGGAAATGCAGAGTCAAGACTCTTCATTCTGAACCTGACTTCTTTGTGCATAGAAATTGTCTTTTTCTAATGCCTTCTGTACACACAGTTTGTAAGAGTAACTAAAAATTGATTTCACAAAAGATTGTAAGATGCCACAAACTCAAATATGAAGCCATTGTAAACTGGTTTTGTGAAACAATGTACACCTGTAAGCAGACATGTATTTATGGTGGAGCAAGTAAGGCAGTCACCCTGAATGCAAGACAGATGGTGCTGCAAACCCAGCCAGGAAGTCTTCAACTCTGGACCTTCAGACTAGTTGCTGTGGTGTCTTCCAGGCATTGGGGATTACCAGGCATGGCCAATGGGTGCTCTGGGGGTGCACCCCCACATTCACCTTCTTACGGCTCCGCCTAGATCTGCTTTAGACAGACCCAGCCTTTTCCCAGATGGGCGGTCCATCTAAAAGCACCCAATGCATCATCTCTGCTGCCTGAAAGCCACCTTGAAAGCCCCACTGCTGATCTCACCCAAGTAGGCCAGGACTTCTTACCCTGGGCACAGAAGATTGTAGAACTGCCTGTTAATTTTCAAACAAAGCTAAAGTAATACATAAGGTTTAAACTGATTTTTTTTTAAAGGGCCCCAACAGAAAGAATAACTGCACCAGTTTAAAGTCATATGACTTTAGCTAAACTGTAGCAATTTTGTACTTTGATCAGGCATCAGGTAAGGGCTTTGTACATCGTAACCCTATTAGTATTTTTCTTTTACGGGAAAGTTATTTCAGTCTGGGTGTTTTCAAACATGGCAGCACTGAAGCACTGCCAGAGACTCATGCAATCTGGAGTGGGGCTGTGACCGAGGCTGGGATCAGGCCAGACCCCCCAACGGGGGCCGGCTGGTTGGGAAGGACAGGGAGCCAGGCAGATGTGTTACCATCCAACCCCACTCCCACACTGTTCCCAGTGGCCCACCTCCTCTCTGATGGGTGGCTATGGTGGCCAATGATAGCTGCCGTGGCACCCAGCCCCCTGGTTACTCTGGACCACTTTGAGTAAAGTGGGCTTTCAAATGTGAAAACCCACTTTACTCCTAGTCAGGCAACTGACCATGGGCAGGAGCTAACATGGATTGTAACTCGGAGGCTTCCCTGAGTCAAAGACCAGGCTAACCCCAACTATGAATGGGATTCATCCTGTGCAAACATCTGGCGGGCACAATCTGATGTGATGGTGTCCCATGGAGTAAAGTATGGCTGATTTCCCACAAGGCTGCTTGCACAGGCTTTGGCACCATGGGAGCATGCACTATTCAAATGTAGCACAGCTCCCATCTCATGGGAAAGGAGGAAGTGCGGCTCTCCTGTCGGCAAGCTCACGCATCGGACAGGATAAGATTTCACAACCCTGTCCAAAGCACGAGCTTGTTATTGGGGGAGCTGCACTTTCTCCATTCCTACGAGACAGAAGCTGTGCTACATTTGAATAGCTCATGCTCCTGTGACACCAAAGGCTGCTCGTGGGAAAGCAGCCTATGCTAAAGCGCACTAAAGCCAGCCACTGTCACATCTGAAAACACCCTCTCTCTCTCTGACTCCTGGAATTTCCCATCATTTCCACCCCTACACTGGCTCCCTACAGCTTTCCGGGGCACAATTCAAGGTGCTGGTTTTGACTATTAAAGCCTTAAACGGTCAGTGCCCCACTTACCTAAAAGGCTGCCTGTCCTACCATGCTCCATTGCAACCCCTGCAACTGGCCTGGAGTACCTCCCTGTGGATGCTGTCTGTTAGCCTTGTTCGTACGACAAGAGCTCACAGGGAGGTGTTCTTGGTTGCTACCCCAATGCTTTCGAGTTCCCTTTCCCCAGAGGTTCATTTGAGCCTGGGCATCTTCCAGAGATGGCAATGTAAGACCTTTTTATTTCAAAAGCCATTTGCTGGGTGGGGGTCATATGGGATTGAGATGGTTTGTGGGGGTTGGGAATGGGGTGATGGTATTGAGTGGGTTTGTGGGGGTTGTGGTCAGGTTGGGGTTTAGGATTTCTGTATTTTAATGTTTTCTATCATTTGTAAGCTACTCTCAGCCTTTGGGAAGTGTGGCATATAAATGTAAATAAATAAATAAATAAAACTGTCATACTAGAACAATGAACTTTCAGTAGTGAAAAATCTTATCTATTTATGTGAATGATTTGTTAACATTTTTAAAATCTCATGAAATAAATGTAATATAATTGTATTTGTGTGTGCAAGGTTTATTTAAAATGACAGGTTTTGCAAGCTTCAGATTTTGAAATCATTTTTGCTGCCATTGCTAGTTTATGGAATGTTATTTTCATTTTGCAGAAACAGATAATCATGAACTTAAATGGATGCCTGGTGAATCGCCTCTACAGATAGAAGCTAAGAGAAGCTAGAGTACTCTAGCCTGCCTTGATATCCACTCTAATCAAATCAAATAGGGCTGGAATAATTGCATCCCTAAGAACAATGGGTGTGCAAGGACAAACCAAAGGCTTAGGAGCCAGAATAATTTGGTGCAAAAGGAAGGCTAGACCCTGAAAAATTCATTTTGAAAATCAGAACATGAGCATTCAAATGCTGTTCCACCAATAAAGCACTACAAATTTTGACCAACATATAAACAGTCACAGTTATCTACAAATATCAGCTTGAATGATTATCATCAGTACTTCAGGCACCTGATTCTATTAGTATTTTAAGTTAAAAATGTGAAAGGAGTAGGAAATTGATTTCATGGAAGGAATTTATTTTTTCTTAAATTGCACTTTAAAATAAATATAGATGCTGGGCTTTATTACTGTTATTTCCAGAATAAGTCAATATTTCCCAAATTTAGAAATGTGAATTTATTGCCCTTCCACAGGAAAAAAAAAAATCTGAAGCTCATTATCATAATGGCTAGGCAGAGAAATTTGTTCAAAAAGTTCATGTATATGAGTTTCCCCCCTTAATGTGCGCCTCTTCGTTTTAACTTAGCTTTTGTGTTGACACATCAATGTGCCAAACACAAGAAAATTTTATTTAATTTTAATACAAAGCCTTTTAAACAGCTGATGCCCTGTATGTGAGAAAGAGAAGTGTGTGTGTGTGTGTGTGTGTTCGTTGCATTGCATTTTTTTTGCATCACATTTTTTACAGCCTGTTACTGTCATTTGGTGTTTGACTGTTATCATTATAAAAGATACAGGCTTTTCTACTTTGTTATTTGTAGCATTATCTCATGTTTTACAACATCTTTCCACAACATGCAGGCACATGAAATATAACTAGTGAAAAGTTCTCAGTGGTATTAATGCATAAAAAAGAATGTGGTTCCATCTCTACTGTCTTTCCCCAGCCAAAACCTGATGAACAGCCAATTTTCCTTTATCACATTAGCACAGCCATGAGGGAAAAACATTTGTTCTAGTCAGCTACACTAAAGATACTATTACCAATCTAACATATACATGTTTTATATCAGCAGTATTCTCAGAGTATGAGGGAGCCAACAATATATTAACACTAGCATGACAGTTTATTTAAGAAAAGAAAATTGTCTCTGTAGAGGGACAGAAGTTAGAAATGTATGGCTAAAGCTCAGTGTCACTGGTCTAATAAAGGTAATAATTCTTAAGCTTTCTTTATAGCAGGTAACACTCCTGTGACAGTTCTGTCATATCATTCAAATAAAAATGTTGTCTTTTATAAGTTTAAGTGCACCTTTATTTTCAGCCAGGCACAAAGCACGTTTTTGATATTCGGTTTTGCCTAGGTAATATCTACACTTGGAACTCAGAATTGGCCTACCCAACCCCATCAAAAATTTGCTTATTGGAAGAATTTACATCTTGTAAATTATAGTTCCTGGTGGGCCCAAGTCTGACTCTTTTGCTTAATGCTCAGTACTACCTTGCTCTGTAAGTAACTCTAGCAAAATCAATAGAACTGTTTGTGAGATACACTTGGCAGAATTAGTCCCCAAAAAATATCAGATATTTTTGTTTCTTGGAAACAGGTGATTAGTGGCAAATTTCCCTCTTTTCCCCTCCTCCATTACCCCAATCTCTTTATATTAAATAGGATTTAGAATAGTTGGGTTTAATAAGGCACATCCCCAAGGTAGCCCTAAGCACTTTACAATTCTGAATTGAGTATCAGTAGTACAGTGACTGTGTTAGGCAAAGGCAGCCGTCATTATGCATTTGGCAGTAGCTCAATGTAATGATCCCCCTGCTGGTTATTAAAGGGGGTATGAATACCTGACAAGGGAGGAAACTGTGGGAGGAAAACCATGTGTGGTGTAAAAAAACCAACCATCCCACCTGCAAGGAAGCAAGGGAATTGCGAGAAGTTTGTTGTCCATGTAAATTAAGCAAAGCAAAACTAGATAAAGTTTGGCATTGACCTGGCTGGTTGATATAGTCATTTAAGGTCTCCCATCTGCGAGCATTAAATCACCCAAATACCTAGAAACAAGAAGACCTGTTTCACTGTCATTTAACCAGAATAATAGAGTTAGTTCAGTTACACCCCTCTCCTGTCTTTTTTTCTTTTTCTTTTTAGTACAATACTATAGGACCTTTTAAATTCCTCAAGTGGAGCAATGGGTGATAGACAGATGAGGGGGAAAGAGGCATCCTAGAGACTTTACAGAGCACAGTACCAGGCTGGAATACTAGAGTTCTAATCCTAGCCAGGGGTGGCTTCTATATCAGGGTGGCAGGGTGCCACCCTGCCAAAGCTTTGAGTTCCCGCTGCAATCACCACCGGGTTTGGCACTGCCACTAACATTCAGCCCAAGATTAGGTGCATGCGCAGAAACATAGTTTCCCTGCATGTGCTCTGTGTACGCACACCCTGTCACCATATTTGGGCTCTGTGCATGTAAAGAGAGCAAATGTGATGGCAACAGGGGGGGAAAGGCACAAAGCACACACAAGCAAACCACGCTTCTGCACATGTGCCCAGTCTTGGGCTGAATGGTGGTGGCCATGTGCAAGGGAGGGAGAGCAAGGAGAGGGAGAGGGAGTTGGGTATATGTAGGAGGGGTCAGGCCAGGGGCGAGCTGTCCACAGGGCATGCATGGCCAGCTCTTTTTCAGTGGAGGGGAGGGGGGATGGAGGGAGCAGTGGGGAGTGACCAGGGTGGCAGCAGCAGAAGGGCTCCGCCCCTTATCTTTGAGGTGCTGATATCCCAAGGGTGGCCAGGACAGGCGCTCACTGGGTGCCAGCGCATTAAAAGCATGGGGAAGTGTTGGAAGAAGGGCCAGGACAAAGAGGCATGGGTTCCTATGAAGGAACCCAGCCAATCAGGATGGTTTCAGGGTGCATTTTCCATCTGCCCTAAAACCAATCAGCACCTCGAGGAGTTCTCTCCCACCTCCCCTCTTTAGAAGGAGGCGGTAGGAAGAGAGCAGAAGTCATGAAAGCAGCAGCCTGGAACCGGTCTGGGCCAGTTCAGAGGCTGCTGTAGCAGAGAGTGAACTGGATTTCTCTATTTTGGTGAATAATTTATTTTAATTTCTTATTTATTTATTTTATTTCTTATTTATTTTTTCCTCTGACTTTTGTTGCTTTTCACTATGGTGCAGCCCCTTTTTAATTACTCCTCCTCCTCCGTGAATTATGTATTTTTTTAAATTTTATTTTGGATTTATTTTTTAGTTTGGGCTTTTGGGGATAATTCGTTGTTTGGGTAATTAAAATATATTTTTGTTTTTTTGAAATATTTATTTTTTGGTTTGGATATTTTGTGTGTTGACTGGATATATTTTATATGTTTTGTGTGGTTTTATATTTTTATTTTTGATATTTTTTATAATTTGTTTGTATTTAGTTTGGATATTGGATATTTGGTTTGGATATTTTGTGCATTGACTGGGTACAGCGGGGGGGGCGGGGAGTAAACAGAATTTACAAATTTTTTCAAAACCTTTACTTGCAGACTTCTTATATTTAATATTTTTTCAGCAGAGTGAACACTTAAAAAATACTTGCTGTTCATGTGCCCTTATATTGTCTTATAGTGTTTCTCAAAGGAGAACACAGTGGTGTCTTTTTTGTGATAGCCCCTCTGAATGCTGTCCCCCTTCCTGAGTGATTTGATGTTTGAGAATCTTTTTGTTAAACTTTGAATATTTAAATCATTTGGGATATTTTGGTGGGCTCATATAGTGGAAAAAATGACAGACAGATATAGAAGCTTTTCCAAAGGATTTAATCAGTAACTTGTTATATTCAATCTTTCTGGGTACTTACAAACGTGACAGAAGGCTGTTCCCCTGCCTGAGGGTGGGGAGGGCTTCCCCTGGCTGAGGGCACTTTGGCAGCAGAAACAAACATCCCCGCAACCTGACCCAACTGTAGGGAGGGACGAGGAACAACGTACAGGTGCTCGGCCATGCCCCCATGCTCACGGCATTGCCCCTTCTACCATGACAGACAGCCACAGCAACCCACCACGCCAGGAGTAGCGAGGACTGGGTAGTGCTGAAACTCGGTCTTCAGAAAACTTCGGAAATCACCGGAGATTCTGGTCTTCAGTTCGGAAAGTCCAAGTTCCAAGGCTGTTCTTCAGAAAATTTTAGAAAACTTTGAAAACTGCTATGCGCTTGAGTTGAGCTTCTGGAAAGGAAACTTAGTGCCATATTTGGTAGGAGGGGGATATGGGAGGGGACAGATGAGTGATAGTAGGCCAGATGGCAAGGTGATTGGCTGGCAAAGCCAGATTGCAAGATTTGATTGGTTTGCAGGGTGAAAAAGAAGTGGCTGCACAGACATTTTCTATTCTCTTTGGTGAATTTGACTGTGTGCTACACTGCTGATCTGTACGTAATCGACTGAAGTGGGGAGGGGTACCTGGCATGGTATGGCATGGTATGACATGACATGGTTTGGCCTGTCCTGTCCATAGGGTCAATGCTGGGGAATGGGGGTTATGTTTTCTACCATGCCACACTTTTTAAAAATAATAATTGGGTGCCAGTGCCACACTGCTGCTGCCTGCTGCTTGGTTGGCAGGACCATGAGGCAGAGGGATCTCTCTGCCTGGCTCCTCTTCCTTTTGCCTGTGCTGTTCAAGTTACCAGAATCACACACCACACCAATCAAAGCCATGCCTTTTTAAAAAAATAAGCATGTGCCACTGCTGTTCACACTGCTTGGCACCATGAGGCCAGAGGGGTCTCTCTGCACGGCTCCCCTTATCTGGGCTGTTGAAGTTGCTAGCACCCACACCAATGCCATGTCTTTTTAAAAAATAAGCATTTGCACTCCTGTTAACACTGCTTGGCAGGCACGAAGAGGCCATCTCTCTGAAAGACTCCCTTTGCCTGGGCTGTTCAAGTTACCAGCACCATGCCATGCCATGCCACACCTTTTTTAAAATAAGTGGGTGACCCTGAGGTGTGCATGTGAATGTCTGGTTTCTTTCTTGTGGGTGTTATAATAATTATGTTTGCTGGGCTGCCTGGGTTTTAATGGAATTTCTCCATGCAGTTGCACACTGTTTTGTGGGATTGTGTGTTGTCCTCTTCCTTATCAAGGCTGTGACTGCCACATGGCACAGCAGAACCTAATTATAAAGTTAACTGTAACTTCTACTGTTCTGCCTGCTGCTTGGCACTATAAAGGCCAGAGGGAACTCTCTGTCTGTCTCCACTTCCCCTTGCCTGGTCTGTTCAAGTTACCAGTGCCACAGTACCAATGCCATGCCTTTTAAAATAAATAAATAAGAAGGTGTACCTGCTGTGTGTGTGTGTGCGTGTGCATGTGTGTGCGTGTGTGTGTGAGAGAGAGAGAATGTCTGGTTTATTTCTTGTGGGTGTTATAATTTTGTCTGCTGGGCTGGATGGTTTTTGGTGGGATTTCTCCACTCAACTGCAGTGTTTTGTGGGGTTGTTGTATTCTTCTTGAGCTAATGTCCCACTCTTGCTAGCCTGCTTTTCTGTACACTGCTTGGTTGGCATAATGATTTTAAAGTGGGTGCACTCACTGCTGATGGTGGGCCATGCTGTGGATGCATGCTACTTTTGGCTTTTTTTTTCTGCATGCAGTTGCACTTTTGTGTGGTTGTCTTCTTGGGTGATTGTCCCACTCTTGCTAGCCTGCTTTTCTGGGTAGTACTTTGGCTGTGGGTTCAAGAATTTGAAAAGATGTGATGACTAGCCGGGGCGCTGGGGAAATACTTTCAAGTTTCTATCTGGTTAATGGTGTGGGGGGAGGGGGCTTGCTTTGCATAGGTGGGCTGAGCACACACAATGGAGGCTTTGGGGGCACTGAGTAGTTCCAAGTTTCTGTTATTCTGAGTTTTGAACTTCTCAGTATTTCCGAGGTCCGGAATTGGGACTTCCAAATTCTGGGTCCTCTGAAAAAGTTCCAAAGTGCTACTGAGTACCTGGACTGAGTTTGAAATTCGGCCCAAGTACCCAGAAATAATATTTGGTAAAGCTGTAGGACTGGGAACAAATGTTCCCACTCAGTTCTGTCTGCTCTGGCCCCTTTATTCAGGGCCCACATTTCCAGCCCAGCCACTACCCCGGACAGGGTTTGTTCCGGGCCCACATCTGGCGGGCCTGGAACAAATGTTCAGGCATCATACTGGCCCAGTCGGGCCAAAGCAGGCTGAACTGGGCCAGCATGATGTCTGTTAACACCCTCTGTTGCAACATGAAAACTTCAAAAACACTTGTTTTGCAGTTTGCACGCAGCCTTGTGTGGGTTTAGTGTTTTTGAAGGGGGGAAACAGTATTAGCCCCTTTGAATTTTGTCCCCCATTCTACACGAAATTGGATGCTAATGGAAATTTATTTATTTGTTTACATTTTATTCCACCCTTCTCCAAGGACTCAGGGTAGCTTACAGCATAAGAAATATAAAATACGATCAAATACATTTAAAATGTTTAAAACCCACATCATCCCAACTACCCACTCTACCCTTTATCCTCACCTACCACCCACCAATCCTCCTCTCCAAGCCCCTCTACCCAAGTCCACCCTATTCCTGCCCGCCAAATGCCTGGCCAAACAATAAGGTCTTAATCTCCTCGGGAAGACGAACAGGCTCTGGCTTAGGCAGATCTCCTAGGGGAGAGCTGAATGCTTTCTTCACTACCGCCACCACCATGGCATAGTCCTTCAAAAGCAGTCTATGCTGCAGTCAGTTGGCTTTGGCATTAGTCTAGCACCACCTGTGCTCTAACCACCTACCCTCTCACTTTAGCAGCCTCATGTCTACCATGTACCAAGGAGACCTGTGCTGCTACTGTGGCAGGATTTTTCCATGTATTTTTTTTTCTTTTGTTCCCTGCTCTGGGAGCTTGCAGGAAGGATGCTGAAAGTGATATATCAGAATGGGGGAACTTTTTATCTCCCAGGGAACAATTGAAAAATTAATACAAGCTCCGGGCGTCACATAAACGTTGGAGGCAAAGGTGCCTACAGAGTGCAATCAGGAATACAAAGGTCCAGAGCATGGATTTAGTCCCTGGATCTGTCCCTTATCCTTGTGTGTATGTCCTCACTCATCTCTGCTCCTTTCCCCCAAGTGCAGCCTTTCAATGTTCGGGGGTACAAACTGAATCCAGAGATCAAATCCAGGAACTGTGAAGGGCCAAATAAAAACTAGTGTGAGGCCCCTGAGCATTTGGCCCCTGAGCTTGAGGTTATCCACCCCTGTACTAATCACTTCCTTGGTTGTGCAAACAGGACTTGAAGTGGTTATCCAATGGCAGAAGACACCCCATCCTGACCCATCACTTTATTCACTTTATCAACGGGTGCTATCTGCATAAGAGAAAATCTGTTTCCTGGCCTCCCTAGTGATCTGCTTACATCCTGAAGCCCAAGATCTAATCATCCCTACTTTAACACACAGCTAGTCTCTTGCTTTTAAAATGTATATTAACAGTCTACATGCATGACCTGTTGTGTCGGTGAATTCTCAAGTCTGTCTGCATGGTCTGGTGGGGAGACCTCCCCCTTCTGCTAAATCTAAATTTAATGAAGTCAATATCTTGGACCTGGTTTATGGCATTGGCCTCGAGGTGGGGCATCTGTTGGTGGGGGATGTGTTGTTGATGCCCTGTCATGGACAGATCATTACCTCCTATAGGCTGGTCTCCTGGTGCATATCAGCAACCGGAAAGGTGATGGACCTGTTCAGATGGTCTGCCTCCTGGAACCTGATCAATTCCAGACTGCCCTTGGGGAGTTACACCCCCCTCCTTGACATTGACAGTTGCTCACTCAACAGCCTCGTGGCTCTCTGGAATGCCTTGCTCAGTGAGGCCATCGACTGAATGGCTCCCAGACGTCCACTCCTTGAGCATCAGCAGCACAGGTCCCTGTGGTAGACAGAGGATGTGCGGCAGCTAAAACAGGAGGGGAGATGTTTGAAGCAATAGTGGTGTTGTAATTGGACTGAAGATTACAGATTGCAGCATAGAGATAGTTTAAAAGCCTATGCTGTGGCTGTGTGAGCTGCAAGGAAGAGGTTCTTTGCTGCTCTCATATCATCCACCAAGTCTCATCCGGCTGAGCTTTTCTGGGTGGTGAGAGGGCTGGTCAGTCCAACCTCCCTCCACCTGGAATGGGAATCTTCCAGGGCTTGCTGTGACTTGCATATTGAAAATTTTGTGGATAGAATCATTCAATTTCACCTCTGTTTCAACAGTCAGTGCATTTGCAGTGCTAGGAGAACCTGAGTTTATGAATGCCCCACCTTATCTGGTTTTGTGGGATCAGTTTCAGTCGATGTTGCTCATTGATGTGGGAGATGTCCTTGGGACAGTAAAGCCACATTTTGTGAACTAGATCCATGCCCGTCCTGGCTGGTTAAGGCCAGCCAGGAGACACTGGGACTGTTACTGGCTGGGGTGGTCAATGCCTCCATCCAGGATGGCAGAGTTCCGAGGGTCTTAAGGAGGAGGTGGTGTGTCCTCTGCTCAAGAAACCATCACTTGACATTGACTCCCTCGCCAGTTATCGGCCTGTCTCAAAGGTTATTGAATGGGTGGTGGCTCAATATTTTCAGGGGCATCTGGACTGCATCAGTTTTCTTGATCCCTTGCAGTCGGGCTTTCGTCCAGGTTATGACACTCAGACTTCACTTGGGCCTTGGTTGACAACCTCTGCCATGAGCTGGATTGAGGTAGGTTGACCTTGTTGATTCTGTTAGATCTGTCAGCTGCATTTGACATGGTTGATCATTAGATGTTGGTGGCCCACTTGCAAGACCGAGCAGGAGTGGGTGGAATTGTTCATGAATGGTTCTGCTCCTTCCTGTTCAGGAGGACTCAGCGGGTGGTTCTGGGAGACCGTTCTTCATATCCCTGGGGCCTCATGTGTGGAGTGCCACATGGTTTGATTCTGTCCCCTCTCCTGTTCAGCATGTATATGCAGCCATTGGATGAGGTCATGAGAGAGTTTGATGTTCGGTGTCATCAGTATGCTGATGATGTCCAACTGTACCTCTATTTTTCAGGTTACCCAGGCCCAACAGTCTAAGTGCTTACTCAACGTCTGGCAGCTGTGGGGGACTGGACAAGAGTGAGCCATCTGAGGTTGAATCCTGACAAGACGGAGGTGATGTTGGTGTGTGGGGCTAGGGAGTCGATGGCTCCCATCATTGAGAGGGTTCACCCTACACTTCTTGAGGTCCCCCCCAGTGTCCTAGGTGGCCATGACGGGGAGGACATTCTTGATGGCCACTCTGAGGCTGTGGAACTCCCTTCCAGTCGAGGTTTGTCTATCCCTGGACCTTTCCTCCTTCCAAAGACAATGGGTGCTTTTACACACACATTTTTCCTGCATGTTTGCTCTTACATCCGGAACCTTCTGTGTTTCTAAATAACTCACCCTGATCTTAAACATCTGGCTCTTTGAACTTCTGCATAGAACTTTTCCCTGAACTTCTGTGTGTAAAAGGTTCTCCTGGTAAGCTGCTTTGCTCCAGGCAGCTGTGGTCACTTGGTTTCCATGGCAGCCTGTCATGTCTACAGCTGTGGCTAGTTTAGGCTGCTTCAGGGCAGTGTTTGTGTGAAGAATGCATCCAGGCAGGGCCAGCCCCAGGCATGTGCCACATGTGCAGATGCACATGGCCCCTCAGCCAGCAGGGGCCCCGCACTTGCCTGGCTGGAAGGCAGGCTGCAGCCAGCTTCTCCCCCAATAAGTTCTTCTGCCTCCCCTCCCTGGCTCTGGTCCCCATCCCTTATCTGCCTCTGCCTCCTAGTAGTGCAGCAGCAGGATGCAGCAACAGCGGGACACAGGGACACCAATCGGACTGGGAGATAAAACTGCTTGTTTACAAACAACTCCCCACATGAGTAATCAGAAGCTTATTGCCTTGTAAAGAAGGTTCTTCGAGATAGCTCCAAACATTCTCACGACTGGGTTGTACACGCTCACCCTATTCAAATAATAGACCATGTGATGGCCTTGAGCTCCTCTAGTATAAAAAGCACTCTCCCCCTCAAAATGAAAGTTCCTTCCAACCCTTTCTAGGAATATAAGAAAATTCCATACAGGACTGGAAAGGTGGATGTTGTGAGAATGTTTGAAGCTATCTCAAAGAACCTTGTTTACAAGGTAGCAACCTTCTGTTCTTCGAGTGGCTCCTCACTGGTCATTTTTACATAGCTTTGCCGGGTGGGAGGTCCGTCGGCATGCTGGTGTGTGGGCGAGCATGCACACAACCTCACACACATCCCCACTCACCCCCCACTCATCCACACCCACGGAGTAACCGCCATTTCCCCCAGTTGCTCCGTGCATGGGGATGAGTGAGGGGTGAATGGGGATGCATGTTAGGCATGCACTCATGCACCCCCACTCACTATGGGCACATGCACCATGTTGTTCACACTGGGCTCCCCCACCTATGAACACACAGAAATCTGCGTGTTTATGGGTGGGAGAGGCCCATGGAAAAAGGGCCACTGTCTTACTTATATTACCTTAGGTAGGAATTTAAGATGTAAAGCAGTATCTATTCTATCTTGAAAAATCTGTAAATATGGTTCTGAGATTATTATGGCTGCTATTTCACTAACTGTTCTTAATGAAGTGATTGCTAACAGGAATACTGTCTTTAAACCCGCACCCCATAACCAGTTCATTTGTGCCCCCCATATAATCATATATAACCATATAATCAATTCACGCTGGCCCGGGGGCACAAATTAAATGGGTGGGGGGCAGCGTGAATTGATTATATAGGGGGTGGGGACACAAATGAACTGGTTATGGGGTGGGGGCAGCGTGAACTGATTATGGGGGCACAACTGAACTGCTTATATAATCTTTTTATGGCATAATGGGCTTAATACACTAGCTGCATTTTGGGTGTCTTGTGTGTTTGATAGCAGCACCTCTGGACCGGTCGCACCATGTGCATGCACAAGGCACAGGCGGCACCAGCAGCAAGAAGCAACAGGCCCTGGAGACCAGTCTGGCTAAGATCACCCCTCCCCTAGTAAGGCAGTGGATGAAGTCAGTCTCTCTGTGCCTGCCTCACTGCCTGCCTGGCCGCCCCTGCAGTGGAACCACTCCTGGGGAGTGGTGGTAGATGCTCAGCTGGGGAGGTGGCTGCCCGGGATGCATTGGGAGGCCATGCTTATCTATGGCCGCTCGGAGGGGTGGAGAATGGGAATCCTTCCAGTCCAGAGGGAGTAAATATATGTAAGTTTACAGAGTTGCATAATTAGGTGGGGCCTAATTATGCAAATTAGACCCCGCACCAAGACTTCGCACATGGCCTCACAAACCCTGGGGCCGGCCCTGCATCCAGGAACTGCCTCAGGGCAGTGTGCGTGAGAAGAATGCATCCAGAACTTACTTGTGAACTTGTAAACCCAGAAGATTGAAAGACCAGCATTTTAAGGTGTGTGTAAAAAAAATGTCCAATGTAAGACCTGGCTGATCCGACGAGCTTTTGATGAGGGAAACGGTAGTGGTTGGTGAATAGGGCTAGGGGGGCAGGATTATATTTTAACTCTACTGATCTTTAATTGATGTTTGCGATATTTATGATGTTTATGTGGTTTTAGCTGTTTTTATTATGTTTTATATTTATGTTTAAATTTCTGTGTTAGCCGCCCCAAGCTGCCTGGAGCAGGATGGGTGTGGAGTAAAAACTGTAAAAATTAACTGATTAATTAATTGATTACCCAAGAAGAATCTATGGGCTCTGCCTAATCCAGGAACATAAAGAGGGGAAATCAAACATTGTGACATCAGCCAAGTCAACACTTCGAGGGAAATGTGTACAAACAGACTCTATGTACAAGGCAAACCAATTCCAATCCCAACTTTTTTTCTGATGCTCCTTGAGTGGCCATGGTTGGGTGGTGCATGGGTAACAGGAGCACGCACCCACACACACACACACATCACTTTCAGACGGTTGCTCGGTTGATTGGGGGATAGGTGGAACTGCGTGGTAGCGTCTCATCTAAAAAATGTGTGAGAGTGTGAGAGTTTTATATATATAAAAACCTTTCTCCAAGTGGATTTTCCATGGACTGGGCTGCAATTTCACTAAGCTGAAATGAGTGTGTCCATGCAAGGGGGGTTGCACCTATTTGGATAAATCAGATTCTAAGACAATGTAGTTAAATTGGTACAAATCCCCTGTGCAGAGAAAGAGAGATGAAAATGAGCAATAAGGGGGCCTGCTTGTCTCCATTTCACACAATGAGGGAGAGAACTGTATTTCAAGCCTTCTCTGCACAGGGGATTTGTACCAATTTAACTACATTGACTTAGAATCTGATTTATTCAAATAGGTGCAACCCCCTTGCGTGGACACTCTCATTTCAGCTTAATATCACAACTATTTTTGCATGTAAAATCACAACTATTTTTGCATGTAGGAAAGGTCTTATAGCATATACAAGTCTCTGTTGTAAAACTGCAGCTAAACCATACCTTAATTAACTCTGATAAAATCTGAATGCAAGGGAAAACTCTCAGTAGAATTCCTTGCCCCCATAGGACATCATTTCTGTACTATTTTTCGATTCATTGTCTTATGCTGGATAAAAGGGGGAGAGGATGGGGGTGAAAAGATAGAAGTGACTGTTGCCTGCATAATGGAGCCAAGAGACTCAATGTGTTTGTCCAGGGACAGAGTACAGAGTAGAGTTGCATTGGGTACTAAAATTAGTACCTGTGGGTAATGCTCAATTTTTGGGTACCCCATTGGGTGCCCATTGGGCTACCCACAGACCAATCAAGTGTACAATGCCCAAAAATGCAAGCATTATCCATAGAAAGAAACTGACACCCCACAGAGCACTCTTATAGATGCTGTGGCCAGGAGGTCACTTTTGAAATTGACAAGCACTAGCCAAGAGCACTGTGGAGCCTGGCTCCACAGTGGTCCCAGTCAGACCTGTCACTTTCAAAGGCCCCGTCCTCCCACAGTGTAGACCCACAGTGCCTAAAAGGTCACTTTCAAAGGCTGGCCAGTGTTTCCCCTGTCCCCCATTCCCACAGTACCTCTTAGGGGAGAGCACTGGGGAGAGGGGAGAAGTGGCCTTTGAAACTTAAACGCTGGGCTCTGCAGTGGTCCCAGCTGGGGCCTATCACTTTCAAAGGCAAGTCAGCACATTCAAGCAGCCCATTGGACCCAGTTTGGGCATCGATGGTGCCTGAACAGGGCCAGGTCAATTTGCACACCCCAAATTCGTCAGAGGTGCCCAAATCTTCAAGTGCCCGGTTGCAACTCTAATGTAAAGGGAGAAGACAAGAGGACCATGGACCGAACCTTGGGGAACTCCAACTGAGAGTGGAAGAGAGGCAGAGGAGGTACAAGCAAGAGAGACACTAAAGATTATACTAGATAGTAAGGCTGCTTTGTCTAACCAGACTGAGCAGAAACAAGATGGACCTGGTATAAATCACATGGATTAGGAAAGAGGCTTTTTACAATAGGGAGACTGTTATAGACAGAAGCAAAAGAAGCCCTTCTCAGTCAGTTAATGACCCTTCCCAAATAACCTTAAGTCTGATCTTTCTGGTTAATCAAATTCCTGATGTCTTCAAATGCAATTATGATTTAAAGCTGAAACTAAGTATCTGTTATGCCCACCTAATAAGGCCTCAGGTACAGAAACAAAAGTTACCTGCAACCTGTCAGTAGGGCTGGCTATATGAATAAAAGGAAGCAGGCTCACTGTGCTAGCAAACCAGTCACCAATGGTGTTTTCCCAGGGTCTTGGGACAATGATTTTACAAGGCAGAAAATGGAGTCAATAATATTAGATATTTGCAAACACTATGATGTTGTTGTTGTTGTTGTTGTTGTCAGGGTTTTTTTTTTAATGCTTATTTACCTGTTAAGCAAGAAGAGGAAGTCATCACGTCATTGCTCCAACAAATTCAGATTTGCATAAAATACTACAAAATTTCAAAGGCAGAATACATTTCACGCCCACAGTTTATTTAGTTCACTCCTTCGATAGCTCTGAATTTCATATTGAGAAATTTCTCAAGAACAGCAAAGCTTATAAAAACTAGGGGTTCATGCCATTTGCACAGTAGAAGACAGTAGTTGACTGAGACACTGAATACCAGAGTGAGGTAGAAAAATATTCTTATGCCCAATTCACAGTTGGATAAAGTTAATATCATACAAGTTCAAGGACCAAATATTGATATCAGTTACACTAATATAAATCTTGAATAACTCCATTAAATTCCACATCTTCGATACTACAGCTTGGCTTAGTCAATTAAAAACATATGCTAAATAATACTAATAATAATAATAATGTCATTGATATCATTGGAAATACTCTGGGTATACAATTTTAAAATAATAATAAAACAGTTATAATTTGTCCAAAGTTAGACAGGAAATCAGTGACACTCTCAGCAAGGCAGCCTTACATCATGAGAAAACTTTCCTTTACCATGGTTCATCATTAACTAATTTGGCATGATTCTCTCAATAGATATTTCCCAAACATGGACCATTACTAGACTCAGATTATATTAACATATAGCAGCAATCCCATCACCACTGCACCTTCCCAAATACATTAGTGACATTGTCCATATCAGGAACTTTCAAAATACACTCTCTATACAGGAATGGACACTGTGTCAATACATTAATTCCAAGGTGAGAGAACAGATTAAGGTTATGGCCAAAATGACAGGTCTATGGCCTCCTTGAATAGCTTAATGGAGACAACAAATCAACAGTGGTCACTGATGACAACAGATAAAAGAAAATACAATAGATGGAGGGGTGGAAGGGGAATTAGTGATGCTTCTACAACAAGCTAATAAAAAAACTCAAGGATAAAATTGCTCTCACCTTCAACATATCTAACTATGCTAGTTTTGCCTACATGGTATATTTTGCCATTGGGGTTTGACCTTTCCCTTTGATACATACGTTAGTTCATATCACTACACCTCAGGTGAAAACAGGTACTCAGCAGATGGATAAAGGCTTAATAGTTAACATTAATTGGTGTCAAACAAAGTATTTATATAGCAAAACATGGAAGACATGTAGCATACATAGTTTAGAAGAAGGAGTGTCTAGCAGGGTTCTAGCATGAAACACAGAAGAACTGGATTCAATTCCTTGTTCTTCCATAGACTTCCTGTGAAACCTTGTATAAATCACTTAATCTCACTGTACCTTGGTTCACTTTCTGTAAAATGGGGATAAGTAATCCCTACCCCCCTCACAGGGTCATTATAGAGATAAATATTTGGGCTGTACCGACTAGTACTTCTGGGTACTCTGGTCGATTTTCAAAGTTCTGGGTAATCAGTCGGGTACCGGGTGGTACTTTGGCACTTTTTCCAAGGACCCAGAATTCTGAAATCAGAATTTCAGACCTCAGAAATACTCAGAACTTCAGAAGTCGGAATTGCGAAAACTCAGAACTACTAGGTGCTGAGTCAAACCATAACAGCAGCCATCACAAACACACAAGAAACCAGACATCCCCCCACCCCCCCAAAGAAAGCCTCCATTGTGTGTGCCCAGCCCAAATATGCAAGGGTAGCCCTCTCCCCACACACCATATTAACCAGAAAGAAACTAGAAAGTATTCCCCCGGGGCTGGCTGGTCACATCTTGGAAAAGTTCTTGAACCCACAGCCAAATCATTACCCAGAAAAGCAGGCTAGCAAGAACACAACTCCACAAAAGTGCAACTGCATGCAGAAAAAAAAAAGCCAAAAGTACCATGCATCCACAGCATGGTCCACCATCAGCAGTGAGTGCACCCACTTTAATATCATTATGCCAACCAAGAAGTACACAGAAAAGCAGGCTAGCAAGAGTGGGGCATTTGCTCAAGAAGAATACAACAACCCCACAAAACACTGTAACTGAGTGGAGAAATCACACCAAAAGCCAGCCAGCCCAGCAGACAAAATTATAACACCCACAAGAAAGAAACCAGACACACATTCATACACATTCCCGCAGGGACACCCTCTTATTTTTAAAAAGGCATGGCATTACTATTGTGGCACTGGTAACTTGAACAGGCGGATGTCCTGGGGTCTGTGAGGGCCACTTGTTGTGAACCTGTCTCTTATACACATCTAGATGTGTATAAGAGACAGCTTGATCCGTGCCCGTCCTGGTTAATAACAGCTTCCAGGGAGACGTTGGGGACGGTGCTGGCGAGGGTAGTGAACGCGTCCTTGCAGCACGGGAGGTTGTCGCCCTGCCTTAAGGAGGCTGTGGTGCGCCCCCTGCTGAAAAAATCATCTTTGGACATGGATGCGTGGATAGCCAGAGTCAAGTGTCCACCAGAGCTCTGGCTGAGGCAGATAACTGTGCCCTAGCACTCGGTGACCAGGAATGAGCCTGAACTATCACTCAGGTATAGGTGTTTTGGTGAAGGTCAGACAATTAGGGTTGGTCAGAGATAGAAGCCAGTGGACTGCTTCTACAGCACTGCGTATGACTAGTAGCACTATAGAAATGATTTTTAGTACTACTAGTAGTAGACTGGGAATTCTCTGAGGGAGACATCCAGGATCAGGGACCTTGGAGTGGGAGACATACACAAGCAAAGGACCTCAAGCACTGAGGCACAGAGGATCCATAATGGCACAAGACTAGGTACCCCAAAGAATAAGATACCTGAGGGGAGGAGCCAGGGATTCTGTGCGGGACTCCAGACCATTCCTCAGAAATGGTCTTCCTAGGCAGAGGCCTGAAGACCGTGGCTGAAGAAGACCCATAGGGGCTTCCAGAGTTATTCTCTAGAATAACAACAGTGGCTGGAAGTGGAGATATATGACCCCACAAGCAAAAAAGAAAAGCCAGATGACAGAGGTAACAGCCAGAAATAAGCACAGTTGACTGGGTCCATACACTAAGTCCAGTGTCCTGGTCCTGCAACCACTTATGGCTGGACGTGGCCACCTGCCTTCATAGTAATATAAAAGAATTACCATGCTAATGGTGCTTATTGAAGTATGCTTTCCTTAATTTTATTTATTTATTTATTCAGTTTTCTCTTATACAGAGAGCAGAGAATTTCTTTTGCCTTGAAGCCTTCCAGTTCATTAAGCTTATACAGGTTTCTTCTTCTTGTACAAAATCAAGGATTTTAAAGTGAAAACAGAGTTGAGGGTCTTTTAGGATTAAATTCTCTTAGTTCGCTTTTAGATGAGCAGCCAGGGTGCAATGCGCCACTAGGAGAAGCCGTGTGGAGTCCGTTTAGAGGCACCGGAAGTGGCCGCTTAACATATGAATCAACTGCAGGTGTGGCTTCTCGTGGCCTCTTTGAAGCCACATTCTGGAAACCCCAATATCGAGGTTTCCAGAATATGTCTTTAAAGAGGCTGCGGGAGGGCACGCGAGCTGCCAATTCCTATGGCGGGCAGCCACTTCCAGTGCGTATAAACACACCCCGTGCTGCTTCTCCTACCAGCACATTTGCGCTTCCCTGGCTGCTTGTTTAAAAGTGGTGCTACACAACTCTATGTAAATGGAGGAAGACAATCTCTTGTTCCTTGGATGTTAATATAATGAAAATAAGTTTTGAAGATGTAAACATTTTCCTCTCATTCCCATTTCAGATGTTCTAGAGTTGCAGAAAATTCCAGGGTCACAAGATTGGGGGTCTGTGTCCATGGACCTCATTTGAATGTGTTCCCATATTCTAAACATCTCCACATCACCTCACCCCATCACGCACAAACAACACCTTCCTCCTTGCCAGTCCAACTTTGGCGGATCTGGTTCCAGCTGGGTATGCCGTGCAGCATCAGCCCCGCACGGGCGGCCGGGGAGGGGGTGTAGCTATTGTTTTTAGGGAAGACTGGCCTGTTAGGAGGTATCCAGTGCCGGAGATTATGGGTGTAGAGGCTCTGCACGTGGTGATCGATTTGGATGGGGGCAAGCTAGGGGTGCTGCTGGTGTACCGGGCCCCTTCATGCCCGGCGGCATCCCTTACCGCTCTAGCGGAGCTGGCCTCGGAGGTGGTGTTGGGCTCCCCCAGGACTTTGGTTCTGGGGGACTTCAACGTCCACGCCGATGCCGGCCTTGTTGGGGCGGAGCGGGAGTTCATGGCCGCCATGGCAACTATGAACTTGTCCCAGGAGGTGATCTGCCCGACCCACGTGGGGGGACATATCCTCGACCTGATCTTCGGCTCTGGCCTTGAGGCGGGGGGTCCGGTTGTGGGGGAGGTGACAGCGGTGCCCTTGTCGTGGACGGACCATTACCTCCTTCAGGCCGGTCTTTTAGCGCGCCCCCTCCAGAAGGGGAAGGGACCAGTTAGGATGGTCCGCCCTCGGAGGCTGATGGAACCCCAGCGGTTCCAGGAGGTCCTGAGGGAGCTTACCCTGGATGTGGACGGTCACTCTGTGGATGAGCTGGTCCGGCATTGGAACATCTTGCTGGAGGAGGCCATTGACAGGGTGGCTCCGAGGCGCCTTCTGCCTCGGTCTCGTCACCGCAGGACCCCTTGGTTTACTGAGGGGCTGCGGTGTATGAAGCGTGTGGGCAGGAGGCTAGAGCGACGCTGGCGTCGGACTCGGTCTGTCTCCGATCGTCTTCTCCATAGGGCCCATTTGCGGTCCTATGTGGAGGCTGTGAGGACGGCGAGGAAGGAATTCCTCGCCGTCCTCATAGCGTCTGCGAAGTCGCGTCCAGCGGAGCTGTTTCGGGTGGTGCGGGGGCTGGTGAGTCCGGCCTCCCTCCGCCTGGATGGGGACTTGTCCCGGGCCCGCTGTGAGGAGTTTGTCATCTACTTCGCAGACAAGATCGCTCGGATTCAGGCCGATTTCGACGCTGGGTTGATAGCAGTAGGGGAAGAGCGCGGGGGGGCGGAGGGTCCGTCTGGTCCATCTTTATGGGGTGAGTTTCAGGAAGTGACGCCAGCCGATGTGGTGGATGTCCTGGGGTCTGTGAGGGCCACGTGTTGTCAACTAGATCCATGCCCGTCCTGGTTAATAAAAGCTTCCGGGGAGACGTTGGGGACGGTGCTGGCGAGGGTGGTGAATGCGTCCCTTCGGCAGGGGAGGTTGTCGCCTTGCTTAAAAGAGGCTGTGGTGCGCCCCCTGCTGAAAAAACCATCGTTGGACGTAGACGCGCTCGCCAGCTACCGACCTGTCTCTAACCTTCCCTTTTTAGGGAAGGTTATTGAGCGGGCAGTGGCGCTCCAGCTCCAGGGTCATCTAGATAATATCGGGCTCCTTGACCCGTTTCAATCTGGGTTCCGCCCCGGCTATGGCACCGAGACGGCGTTGGTGGCCTTGGTGGACGACCTCCGCCGGGAGATGGATGCGGGATGTTCGACATTTCTCATCCTGCTCGATCTCTCGGCCGCTTTTGACACCGTGGACCATGGGCTGCTGTTGAGACGACTGCGTGACCGGGGGGGTCTGGACGGGACTGTTCTTGAATGGTTCCGTTCATTCCTCTCGGGGAGGAGCCAGCGGGTGGTGTTGGGGGAGGAAACATCGAGCCCCCGCGCCTTACCGTGTGGCGTTCCGCAGGGATCGATCTTGTCTCCATTATTATTTAACATCTATATGCAGCCCTTGGGGGAGGTCGTGAGAGGGTTCGGGGTGCGATGTCACCAGTATGCTGATGATACTCAGCTGTACCTCTCGTTTTCTACTGACCCAGACCCTGCTGTCTCGGTGCTATCCCAATGTTTGGAGGCCGTGGCGGATTGGATGCGGCGGAGCAGACTGAAGCTCAACCCAGATAAGACGGAGGTGATGGTGGTGGGGAGGGCGAAGGGGGTGGTGGCCCCCCTGGTTGGGGGGGTTTGCCCCCCTGTAGCTCAGCAGGTCCGGAGTCTGGGGGTCATATTGGACGCAGACCTGCGGCTGGAGCGGCAGGTGGAGGCAGTCGCTAAGGCTGCCTTCCGCCAGCTTTATCTGGTACGTAGGCTGCGTCCGTATGTCTCTGGCCCGGACCTGGCCTCCCTCATCCATGCCTTCGTCACCTCGCGGCTCGACTACTGCAACGCGCTCTACGTGGGGCTTCCCTTGTTCTTGGCCCGGAGGCTGCAGCTGGTGCAGAATGCGGCGGCTCGTCTTCTTACGGGGACGGGTCGCCGGGAGCACATTACACCGGTGCTCCGAGCGCTGCACTGGCTGCCGATAGTGTGCCGGGCCAAGTTCAAGGTCCTAGTGATGATCTATAAAGCCCTATACGGCCTTGGCCCCTCATACCTTAGGGACCGCCTCGCCTTTCGCGCCCCGGAACGGCTCCTGCGGTCTGCCGGGGGTGCCCTCCTGGAGGTCCCCCGTGTTAAGCGGGGGGCCACGATGGAGCGAGCATTCTCGGTGGTAGGGCCGCGGCTGTGGAACTCCCTTCCGGAGGAAGCTCGCCTGGCCCCAAGCCTTTTGACATTTCGGCGGAACTGTAAGACCTGGCTGTTTGCCCAGGCCTTTGGGAGGGAGGGTGGGGGGGTGATTTTAATCCCCCGCCCATGTATTTATTTATTACTGTCTTTTAGCCCTGTTTTTATTGATGCATTTTATATTTGTATTTTAAATTGTTTTAATTGTTTTTATTATTGTTGTCAGCCGCCCCGAGCTGCTTTGCAGGAGGGGGCGGGATAAAAATCTATAAAATAAATAAATAAATAAAATAAAATCTCCCCCATGACTCTTTGGTTCAGTGCACTGCCTGCTTACCCAGCTATGCAATGCCTACCTAACCTTTACAAATGCATAAATATAGCCCATAGTTCACCTAAAGTGAGTTGCATTCTTTATGGTCAGAGTCATGTATCACCTGATAATTTGCCAATGATGTATACTGGAACATTATGTTACCCGTGGTGCATGCCATGGTCCCACTGTTCGCAGTCTCTGACAAGATGCAGTGACGCCATCCACCAACTAGAATAGTGACATCTTACAGTTAGTACCAGATGCAGAGGTACTGTCCACCAGCCAGAATTGTGCTGGGTTAGTTAGCACCAGACTCAGAACCACCATCCACCAACCAGAATGGCGCTGCACCACACTTAGTGCTGACACTACACCATGTGCTATAGCCTCAGCCAATAAGGAACCATCTTCAGAGCAAAGGGGGAGGAGCAGAAAGTTCCTAGAACTTCCCCAATGTAAGGGGAAGGCGGACAGTCCATTCTTGACTTGTCAACTGTGTGGATCTCCTGCTCTAGTTCGTCTCTGCTCCCACATCTTGCTCCAGCTCCAGAATTCCCACTTCAGCCTCTGCTCCCACATCTTTCTCTAGCTCCTGAGTTTCCTCTCGGCCTTTGTTCCGCATCTTCTCCAGCTCCTGAATTTCTGCTTGAGTCTCACTGAGCATCGGGGGCAGGGAGTCCATGTAAAAATTACCATGGTGTTGCCATGGCAACCCACAGCAGAGAGCAGGGCTGCAGCGGCCGTCTGCCTAGCAGACAGACAGCAACCAACTGGGAATGCAGTTCATGGGAATGTTGTAGCTATACTATAGCTTGATTTCAGCAAAGCATTTGACAAAGTCCTCCATGATATCCTTCTTGACAAGCTGGTAAAATATGGGTTAGATGATACTACTGTTAGGTGGATTTACAGCTGGTTGAAGAACCGTACCCAAAGAGTGCTCATAAATGGCTCCCCATCAATCTGGAGGCAGGTGTTGAGTGGGGTGTTCAGTCCTGGGCACTGTACTGTTCAACATCTTTATTAACGACTTGGACGAAGGAGTAGAAGGGATGCTTATCAAATCTGCAGATGACACAAACCTGGGAGGGATAACTAACACCTTAGAAGACAGAAAAAAGATTCAAAATGATCTTGACAGGACGGAAAGCTGGGCCAAAGCTAACAAAATGAAATTCAACAGAGATAAATGTAAAGTTCTGCATTTAAGTAAAAAAAAAAAATCAAATGCACAAATATAGGATGGGGGAAACCTGGCTTGGCAGCAGTACATGTGATAAGGATCTTGGGGTTGTAGTTGATCACAAGCTGAACATGAGTCAGCAGTGTGATGCAGCTGCTAACAAGGCTAATGCAATTTTAGGCTGCATTAACAGACGCACAGTGTCCAGGTCATGAGAAGGAATAGTTTCATTCTATTCTGCACTGATCAGACCTCATCTGGAGTACTGTGTCCAGTTCTGGGCACCACATTTTAAGAAGGACATTGACAAATTGGAACAGGTTCAGAGGAGAGCGACAATGGTCAGGGGTCTGGAAACCAAGTCCTATGAGGAAAGGTTGACGATGCTAGAGAAGACTAAGGGAAGACATTATCACCATCTTCAAACATCTGAAAGGCTGTGACATAGAAGATGGAGCAGACTTGTTCTCTGTTGTTCCTGAGGGCAAGACTAGAACCAATGGGCTCAAATTACAAGAAAGCAGATTTTAGGCTAAACATTAGGAAGAACTTCCTAACGGTAAGAGCTGTTCGACAGCAGAACAGACACTGCCTAGGGCGGTGGTGGGCTCTCCTCCGCTGGAGGTTTTCAAACAGAAGCTGGCAGTGGATGGGCATCTGTTGTAGCTGTGGATTTCCTACACTGAGCAGGGGGTTGGACTAGATGGCCTCTGAGGTCTCTTCCAACTCCAAGATTCTGTGATCCCCACCTCCAGCCACTGCCCCAGGGTTGGGCTGCCTGCTCTGCCAACAGCGCACCAGGATATTCTGGAGCACCACCAGCGGGGCAGCCCCAGAGTAGGGATGGCCTGCCCCACCTCCGCTCTGCCTCCACATCTGGAGGGTCGCCTTTAAACAGATGAGTGGGTGAGGCAAGGCAGAGGCAGAGCAGGTGTCCATGTGATGACATCCACTATAGCAGGATTTTTAAGGATACCAATATCTCCCAGTGTTCTCTCTCTGAGGCAAAGCTTACAGCCCAATAGATAAGATACCGTTTTTAGTCTTTTGCACTTTGCATTTTAATTTTTGATTTGGAATGAAAATTGAGATAACACAGAGGGATCTTGGCAGATCTAAAGCTTGGCAAGAGATAATGAATTTGTGTAGCAAACATACGAGAACAAGAAACACATCACTTTTAACATAAAAGAGCCTCTCTGAATATGTCATGAGGAATTTGTCTGGGGCCTTGTTCTCAAATAGACAAAAAAGATGCAAATGTCATGTTAATAGAGAAGAAATCAAAGAATGACATCCAGGAGGACAAGCCAGTTCAGATAATTTATCTACATAATACTTGACAGACCAATGGCAACTTCTAAGCTAGTAACAGAACTTGCTGCTGAGTCTGCCAAAGAGTCTGGTGCTGCTTCAGTTGGAAATCGTGTCTTGTGTAGCCTAGTATACACTGATATTTTTATATTGCTGCTGAGAAGAGAAAGAATAGAAGTGATAGGGAAGTGCTGCCTCATGCAGTCATTCTGTGATCTGCAAACATTTCTCACTGGTCTGAAGTTATTTTGATAATTGTTCTATATTTTATTTCAAATATAGAAAATAGAAAAAAAACAATGAATGTACAGTCGCGACAGCTAAAACGAACAAATTCAGGGGAAATAGTTGTCTCTTCAGAGAGCTGCAAAATGGAAAATGTGTTCAGTGTTAGTCATGCTTTTGCATGTTCCCCCAAACCTGAATATAGCCAGGACCACATGTATTCTGCGTTTCCGCCCTGGCAGCAAAGCTGAAATGCAGAGTACACAGCCCCCTAGGGATGTGTGAACGCGGTTCAGACATTCAGGGTTCGGCCCAAACCCAGCCAGAATGTCCAAACCAAATTCCAAAATCCCCGAACAGTTCAGATGCATTAGGATGAGTTGGGTGCGTTCGGGCAGGAAAAAACTGGCTGGCAGGCCCAGCAAGGGGGGGGGGGGACGGCTGAGGAGCAGACTTCCTGGCGCCAAGGGTGGAGAGGCTTCGACTAGCAGCCAGCCTGCCCAATCACCATCTCTCTTTTCCTCAGACCACTGGCTTTGCAGTCTGCGATTGGAATGGGGCTAGGCTGCACGGAGCCAATGGGGCTTGTGGTAAGGCGGACGCAGCAAGTAACAAAAGTCATTGCCCTCCTCCTTCCAATTCCTTCTGAGATAGCCACTGATCCTGTCAGCAGACGTTTTCAGAAGTCTCCCCCTCCCAGCAGTTTGTGTTCCTAATCCATTGCCATCCTCCTCCTATTTCACCCATTCCCACCCATTTACCTCCATAGTTTCATTTATTTAGATTAGATTAGATTAGATTAGATTAGATGTAGGTGTTATTTTTATTTTTTACCCCTCCCTGTGTTCTTTCTCCCTACTCTCCATTGAATCCTTCCTTCCTCTCTGTATATATTCCATCCCTGATTCCCTTCCCCTGTTTTTGGATTTATTTAGAGTAGCATTAGATTGATTTAGATTTCAATTCAGTTTTGTACCCCTCCCTGTGTTGTTTGTTGTGAGCTGTCTGTGTCCCGCCATCCCTGTGGATGGATGGATGGATGGATGTAAGAGTTAGCTTAGTTATAGAGATAGATACAGTGTGTAGTGATTCAGTTTTAATATTTTATTGTGTGTTTGTAGGACTAGGCCTTTGTAGATGTTAGATAATATTCCATTTAGTTTCATGGGTTTTAGAATAGTTAACAGTAGTTAGAGTTAGTGTAGTAGATATATATAATAATCAAATTTTGGATTAAATAAATAAAAAATATATAAAATCTTCCTCTGCATAATTTGTAAAGAAAAAATGGAGAAGGGAAGCAGGAGAGGCTGGTCTGCTGCCCTTAAGTCAGGCAATGGGGCACATGGCAGAGGTGGCAGGAGCCATGCCAGCGGAGTGGTAGGAGCAGCAGCCCAAGCGCATCACCATGCCCCAAACTGCACATGCCCCAAACTGCACTGATTTTGGCAGTCAAGCTTCAGAGTCTCCCAACAGGGGCACTAGGGGTGTAGTTTGGCAGCACCTCCTGCCAGCGTCCTCCACGCAGGGCACTGGAAACAGCCAGCCACTCCAGCTCCAGGACCCACCATCAGGGTTCTGGGACCTAATTTCCGGGCAGGGAGGGCTGTCGTTCTACTTCACTGTCTGCAATTGCCCCACCGATACCAGCCAGCCTGCAATGCCCAGCCAAGTAGTGGTGCCAGCCACCAAGCCCCGGCCAGGCCTCTGCCGCTGCTTGGCCAATGCCTGGCAGCCTGCAACACCCTGCCAAGTAGGGGTGCCAGCTACTCCAGCCCCAGGACCCACCATCAGGGTTCTGGGGCCTACGTTCCAGTGATGTGTTTCTTNAGTGTGTAGTGATTCAGTTTTAATATTTTATTGTGTGTTTGTAGGACTAGGCCTTTGTAGATGTTAGATAATATTCCATTTAGTTTCATGGGTTTTAGAATAGTTAACAGTAGTTAGAGTTAGTGTAGTAGATATATATAATAATCAAATTTTGGATTAAATAAATAAAAAATATATAAAATCTTCCTCTGCATAATTTGTAAAGAAAAAATGGAGAAGGGAAGCAGGAGAGGCTGGTCTGCTGCCCTTAAGTCAGGCAATGGGGCACATGGCAGAGGTGGCAGGAGCCATGCCAGCGGAGTGGTAGGAGCAGCAGCCCAAGCGCATCACCATGCCCCAAACTGCACATGCCCCAAACTGCACTGATTTTGGCAGTCAAGCTTCAGAGTCTCCCAACAGGGGCACTAGGGGTGTAGTTTGGCAGCACCTCCTGCCAGCGTCCTCCACGCAGGGCACTGGAAACAGCCAGCCACTCCAGCTCCAGGACCCACCATCAGGGTTCTGGGACCTAATTTCCGGGCAGGGAGGGCTGTCGTTCTACTTCACTGTCTGCAATTGCCCCACCGATACCAGCCAGCCTGCAATGCCCAGCCAAGTAGTGGTGCCAGCCACCAAGCCCCGGCCAGGCCTCTGCCGCTGCTTGGCCAATGCCTGGCAGCCTGCAACACCCTGCCAAGTAGGGGTGCCAGCTACTCCAGCCCCAGGACCCACCATCAGGGTTCTGGGGCCTACGTTCCAGTGATGTGTTTCTTGTTCTCGTATGTTTGGTACACAAATTCATTATCTCTTGCCAAGCTTTAGATCTGCCAGGATCCCTCTGTGTTATCTCAATTTTCATTCCAAATCAAAAATTAAAATGCAAAGTGCAAAAGACTAAAAACGGTATCTTATCTATTGGGCTGTAAGCTTTGCCTCAGAGAGAGAACACTGGGAGATATTGGTATCCTTAAAAATCCTGCTATAGTGGATGTCATCACATGGACACCTGCTCTGCCTCTGCCTTGCCTCACCCACTCATCTGTTTAAAGGCGACCCTCCAGATGTGGAGGCAGAGCGGAGGTGGGGCAGGCCATCCCTACTCTGGGGCTGCCCCGCTGGTGGTGCTCCAGAATATCCTGGTGCGCTGTTGGCAGAGCAGGCAGCCCAACCCTGGGGCAGTGGCTGGAGGTGGGGATCACAGAATCTTGGAGTTGGAAGAGACCTCAGAGGCCATCTAGTCCAACCCCCTGCTCAGTGTAGGAAATCCACAGCTACAACAGATGCCCATCCACTGCCAGCTTCTGTTTGAGGGAGGGCTGTCATTCCACTTCATCCAGAAGCTGCCACTCTAGTCCCAGGACCCACCATCAAGGTTCTGGGGCCATCATTCCACTCACAGGAAGCTGTCATTCCACCACATCAAGAAGCAGCCACTCCAGCCCCAGAACCCACCATCAGGGTTCTGGGGCCTACATTATAGGCAGGGAGGGCTGTCGTTCCACTTCATCCAGAAGCTGCCACTCTAGTCCCAGGACCCACCATCAGGGTTCTGAGGCCATCATTCCACTTATGGGGAGCTCCCATTCCGCTGCATCAAGAAACAGCCAGCCACTCCAGCCCCAGGACCCACCATCAAGGTTATGGGGCCTACGTTACAGTCAAGAGGACCCATCATTCCACATCATCCAGAAGCAGCCACTCCAGCCCCAGGACCCACCATCAGGGTTCTGGGGCCTACATTACAGTCAAGGGCAGCCATCATTCCACGTCATACCATGGGTTCTGTGCCCTGGCAATTCAATGTCCACTTCTACTGCCTCTGCTGTGCCATGGGTTCTGTGCCCCAGCAATCCAATGTCCACTTCTGCTGCCTCTGCTGTGCCATGGGTTCTGTGCCCCAGCAATCCAATGTCTGATGCTGCTGCCGCTGCTGCCTCCGCTGTGCCATGGGTTCTGCTACTGCTCCACCGATGCCTGGCAGCCTGCAATATCCGGCAAGTAGGGGTGCCAGGCCAGCCACCAAGCCCCAAGCCTTCCCAGTCTCTGCTGCTGCTGCTGCTGCTGGGTCTCAGATGGCCACTCATGGTGCCACGGGCACCCCCAGGGACCAAGTGCCGAGCCTGCCTGCCCGGGCAACCTGGGGTGCCAAGCCCCAAGCTTCCTCGGTCTCTGCTGCTGTGTGTCTGACAGTCTGACATGCCCCCATGGGCACCCCTGGAGAGCCCCAAGCCTCTGCCATGGCTGAACATTCGGGGGGGTCTGAACTCCACGGGACCGTATCCATGAACCCGAACTAAGTTTTCAGGCCAAACAGCCAAACATCTGAACCCCGTTCTGTTCGCACATCCCTACAGCCTCCTGAATATAACCTATACCACAAATATGAAACATAAAAGAGCAACCAAAAAACACAAACAAAACCCCCAAGACCAAAACGTAAAGCCCCCAGATCCCTGTAGTGCCTCTTCTGTGAAACCTTCTTTCTCCAAAGAGGTGAATTCAATATATGTCACAAGAATAAATTTGGATCCCTTTCTATTTCTGTTGATGTCAATGGCTATTTTGCCAATGATTACAATAGAAACTAGGTGTTTTCTTTGTAAAAGCAGCAGGGAAATGTAGGTTACTTATAATAATAATAAATTATTTATTGCATAACGTAAGTCATTGCAAAAAACATACAAAACATAAATCAGTCATATTAAAACCAAAGAAACCATAAAAAACCCATTAATACAGAATAGAAAGGAATAATACAGTAGTAATCCCACTACCCTAATCCCCCTAAGGGGTCCTATTTTATTTAAAAGACTCCCACACAAAAAGAATAAAAGAAAAGAAAAAGATCTGTCAGCCCCATCTAGTTCTCTTAGAATTTATGACATTAAGCAGAAACTTTGCCACCCTCTTTAGTATTCTCTTTGTCATTGCCAGTCAATAGAAGTGCCACCAGACTAGGTCAAAACCTGCTTGGAAGTTCTTCTAATAATGGGGCTATCAGCTTCTCATGGGCTTCCAAATAGCACTCACATTCTAAAAGAATACAGTCTATGGTATCCACACAGGATAGCAAGCAACTGCAAAGCAGGTCGGCAAAAGAAATACCTTGGAGTCGCCCCTCAGATAGTGCAGATGGAAAAATATTCATCCAAGCCATAGTTAGAGATCTTTTGGCCGATGGTCCCAAATCATATTCCAGATAAGGCATAATACCCAGGGAATTATTTAGTAAACCCAAAAAAACACCCCAAGGTCTTTTTTTCTCTCACTTCAGAAATGTCCTCCTGATATGCTATAACTGTGATTTGCTGTTTAACCAATCTTCTGGCTCCAGCATATCCCAAGATGGTCAACGTGGCAGGGGAAAGGCCTATCGTGTATTTTTTGGATCACCATTTCAACCCAACGGTGATCAGACTGATCCACCAATACCAATATGGAAAGAGGGACAGCCAGTCCAAAGTGAAGTCTCAACCAATATCCTAAAGTCGGTATCCAGGTCTGAGCTTCTAAAGTTAGCATTCCACACTCTAACCTGACTGCACAGTTTGGAGCACTATTAGGTATCGCCAGAATAGATCTAAGAAATCTGGCCAATAAGTGCTCCAGAGTTTTGGTTTTCTTAACTGCCCAAACCTGGGCTCCGTAAAGCAGCTGTGACAGACACTTCATTTTATATACTTGAATTGCAGGAGTTACCAGGTGTCCCCCTCTAGATCTAAAGTAATGGCATATTGACCTCCCTACAGATCCAGCCTGCCTTATCGCCATATCTGATGTTCAAGCACCATTGGATTGAAAAACAAGCCCCAGGTATTTATATAGCCTGACTTGCTCAAGTTGATGTCCATCTAAAAGCCAGCTATAAATTCTCTGCTTAAGTGAGAAAACCATTACCTTAGTTTTTTTATAGTTTATATCCAGGTAATTCTGTCTACAAAACTGGCCAAAAGCTACTAATTGCCTGCACAATCCCACCCGGGTTCTGGACATTAAAACCGCATCGTCGCATACAAAAGAGAAGCCACCTCAATATTTCCCAGCATAGGAGATTTGACAAAGATGAAACGTCCCCAATCACACCATTCAAATAAAAATTAAATAAAATAAGGGCCAATACACATCCCTGCTTCACTCCTCTCTCTGTTTGGATCTGCCCTGATAGGGAGTCTTCCTGGTTTAATCTAACTTGCAATGTCGTGTTAGTATATAACCTCTGAATCAGGAATAGCAGTCTCCTATCAATTGATGTCATAGCAAATTTCTGCCATAGATGAGCCCTGGAGACCAAATCAAAAACTGATCGGAGATCGACAAAAGCTGTATAGAGGCCTGTCTTGGGACTTATTTTAAGTAAAATGATCCAAGGCCAAACAATGGTTGAGCAGCCTGATCTAAAACCATTTTGTTCATTCTTTAATATCTTGTTCACCTCCAGCCAGCCCTCCAATTTCCCAGACAGATAGCTGGCACAGAAGTTACTTACTACACTAAGGAGACTAATTGGCCTGTAGTTCATTGCCTCAGAGAAGGACCCTTTCTTATGGATGGCATAGAACCCCTTCTAATAAAATCTGAGGTAAGTGGCCATAGAGACACTAAGGCCATTTTTAGACGAGCGCGGTGGTGCCCACGCTTGTTTTTCAAAAGACCCAGCAGTCCGTTCTACACGTGACGCTGCCACCAAATATACGCATGCGCGGGTGATGCGCATCCATTTCCGGCCGCAAACTGACCGGGTTGATGATCAAGGCCAGTCATACGTGGCCGGAAATGGATACACATCGCCCGCGTATTCGGCGGCAGTGTCACGTGTAGAACGGACTGCCAGGTCTTTTGAAAAACAAGCGTGGGCACCGCCGCGCTCATCTAAAAATGGCCTTAGTGTCTCTATGGCCACTTAAATCAGATTTTATTAAAAGGGGTTCTATGCCATCCAAAATATTCCTATATTCCAGAAGTAGTTCCTCCATATTCTGTACCTTTACTAGCCCCTGCAGCCATTTCTTCTCCTCAGAAGAGAAGAGGAGAGTCTTCATCTGGATCTCTAAATTTGCATCCTATTTGGCTCTACGCCTGCCTTGGATCAGCAGAGGGTGTGTAGAGAGCCCAATATTTGTTCCACCAATAATGTTGTCTCTAGGCACATTGTAATGGGGAAATGATCACTGCATGCTTGATATACTACCTTAAGCCATTTCACACAGTTGATCAAACCTGAGGAGACTACTACAAAGTCAATTGCACTACAGACCCTTGTGGATAAGTGTGTTATTTCTCCTGGGTAGTCACTCTCTAGTCTACCATTTATTAGATACATACCCACTTTGGACAGAGCCTTAAAAAAAAAAAAAGACCACTTTTATTTAGGCCCAAATCTTTAGACCTTCTTTCCACCAAGAGGGAATGATCATCTAACATCCAGAGACCACCATATTGGTACAGAGCCAAGGTTACTTTATTTTCAGCTGTTCAGTCTAGATAGTTAGCTAAACAAAGGCCTGTCTAGAGCTGCCACACACTAGGCGTAACCAGATGGATGGCAGCTCCGGCGTGGCCACGACAGTACGCTTCAACTTCAGGTTGGCCAGTCAGTCTGACGGTGGCTCACCAGATGTTGAATTGGAGCACTGCCAGTGGAGTGAACCATCCAAACCTAGGGCACCAGCCCAGAGTGGAGCTGCTGTACATCTGCTCAGCGGATTCACACTGCAGTTTACACTCCCAGCCAGCCGTTGCCTGAGCAGCATTATAGAGTTGTGCACGCCAGCCTAGCACTTTGGGTGATAACCTGCAACTCTATGGTGTGGAGGAGGGATGGATGATGCCACACAGGCAGATCGCAACCAGGGGAACCCACTGGGTCCATCTAAAGCAGGCCCAGGTGGGGCTAGAAGCAGGCAGACACGAGGGCTGGCTGCCTCTGTGTCCATCTAAAAATCCTAGCCCCACACATAAACAGCTTCTCTCTTTCTTCCTACTAATGCCTGCCATGATAACAAAATAAAGGGCCAGATCCAAACTACAATAAATGAAGTCTTCCCATTGATTTTAATGGGCTTTGGATTAGGCCCTTTTAAAACACCAAAACACCATAACAGAAAGGAAAAGAAACTGTAGCCCAATTCTTGGCAGAGAAAAAGAAGTGGCAGTCTTGAAAACTCTTAAACAGCTTAGGAAGAATTGCGCAAACCTTTTTTTAAAATTACCTTATTTTGGACAGTGGTAATAAACTAGTTTTTAAAGTAATAAGTAAGTAAAAAGGGATTCACTTGCATAGCAATTCAGGAATTCCACTTTTCATTACTTTAAAGCTACAGGAAATGGAATTTCAGTATTCCAGTTTACCACAGACAGTTTAGCTTACCACAAACAAGCTACACTACATCTAACATTTCTACCCAGATTTCTACATAGAGTAATTTTAGAAGGAAAAATGGTGAGACAGTTTAATGAAAATGGTACTACATAGCTCATAAACACACATATTCAGACGACACAGCGCACGGCACCCTCACTTCCTAATAAACTCTCTTCATCTGAAAACACCTAGGCTGGATGTATTTGTCTGCATCCCAACTGTATTCTGAGGGTACAATCCTCACTTATTAAAGTTAATGGAAGTTTAGCAATTGACTTCAATGTGGACAGGATTGAATCCTGAGAAAATGAGTCCAAATGTCTCGTATTTCTTTTTCCTTCCCCCCTACTTTGATTTGTTTTCATCCTCTAGCTCCATTGCTGTTCCCACACTCCTTGTTACATTTTGACAACTGCTTATCATGGAATCCCTAATAAAATTCCCTGATCAGATGGCTTCTGAAATTAAAATTGCCTAAATGGAAAAATGCACTACTTTAATATTGAAATTGAGTCATTACAACATTTTACCTACAGATAACAAGTGGGATGACTACTACTAGAACTTCAACTCTGAATATATTTAGATGTGGACATACACATGCAGTATTAGGAACGTAAAAACAGGATATGAAATAAACATTAGGCATCAACTCTAAGCTCACTGTCAAGAGTACACTAAGGCTTCTAACCACAGAGTTCAGCTGAAGGTAACTATCTGTCAAATGTAATCTGTGCAAGTGAATATGCTTAAGCTGGTGGCTATGAATCAACCAAAATTGCTTTGGTCTTATTGACATTCAATTGCAAGAAGTTGCAGCTCATCCAGTCCAATAGACAGTCTGACAACACCAAGAGTGCTTCAGTGACAGAAAGCTTTAAATATAGATGCAACTATCATCACAACACACATGGAACTAAACTTTATGATCCTTCATACCATCATCAGAAATTGGTCAGTCAGTCATAAAGTGGACATAGATGCCATAAGACCTCACCGTCATGCTCTGCCTTCTGCCAGTCCCATAGTTAACAAATCATTATGAGTCTTTATAAAGGGATACATTTTGATTCACAGCAAAAGACCACTTGATCTATCATCACAGCCTGCTTTGAATTTCTTATTTCTCTCTCAACTTCATCTCTGTTTGTTTGTCATTAATCTTCATTCACTTGTATTACAAAATAAAATGCCAATCTCAAACTCATTTAAACTATTTGCTTTAGCTTGAATTAACAAATAAGGGCCAGATCCTCAAATGTCATAAACCACTATAGCTTGGTTTATTTTAACAGAGCAGCTATGGTGATTTACACTTGCTGAGGCTGCTGTGGTCCTAAACATGTTAAACAATCTTTCCTACTGACAACTAGCCTTTACATCTCAAACAAAATGTCAGAAGATGTGGTATTGGAAGGGAAAAGGTCTTGTTTAACAGATCCCATGTGGAGATTCTTTCTCCACCTTGATCCTTTTCCCCACCTTCCAAACAAAGGCACCCCCAGCTGCCACTCTCTAGATCCTCTCTGCTGAAGCTAATCCTGCTCCCACATGGCCAGCTGCTCCAGCCCAAAGCAGCCATAGCTATCTCAAGTTTTATATAGCCCCATTATCACAGCATCTAAGCATTAGATCAATCTATCTCCCTTCACCTCCCACATCCTCATTCTTCCTTCTAAGCATGCACTGAATTCTAAATTCTCTGTAAGTCAGAGGTGCAATCAATGGGGTAACCAGGAATGTATGAGTCCTGCAACTGTACTGAGAGGGACAGGATACTAAAAAATTTGCAGGGGTTTGAAAACATGTCCCCTAACCCTCCCCTAATGGTTGTGCCTGTATTCAGAGTATTTGTAGGACTGTAAAGCATTGAAAAACAGTCAGAGGATTGAGGAAGAAACCTCATCGGGGACCAGAGTGACAGAACTGTCATAAAAGAGAGGGTCTGGGGAGAATAAAGGGATGGAAGTGGGATTGGTAAAGAAAAATGAGGTGGAAGGCAGAAGTGCAGGGTCGGGAGGGGCAAGTTATCTCTTTGCCTTTCCTTCTTTTGCCTCAGGCCCATATCGGCCTTTCCCTTTTTTGACTTAACTGGGATGAATTTTAATTGCAGTCTCTCTGTGCGTTTCATATGCTGTATACTTTCCACTTGTGTGGAGTGGATTTCCCATTCATCATAGGATTGCAGGCTAAAATCCCTGGAGCATTTTGCTTTTCCTTCAAAGTTAGCTTTGCTAAAAATCAATAACTTTGGGACTGTTTCCTCTGTCTAGTACATATCCTCACAAATGTTTCAAATCTAGTGATTTTATGATCACTTGATCCTATCTGCTTCCCATCTACAATCTTCATATATAGATTCATATTTATATTCCAACCCAGACTATGCAGAATATCTTCACTGCGTAGGTTGTAAGAAACAACCTAAAGGCAGTAATACTAATAATCTCACATTACCGCTGTACTATTAACGGTACTGTTACTGTACTGTTATAGTATGGTAACACTGTACTGTGTTAATAGTACAGTTTCTGTACTATTAACACAGTCAACATGGCATCTATTAGCTAGAAACTCTTACTACCTCCTCTCATACCTGCCCCCCTCCCCCGCCCGCCCACGACAGCCTATAAAAATGATCAAAGTTCTGGCCTTTTTAGGACCCATTTTCTTTGGCTCTAATAAAACAAACAGCAACATTCAAAAATCCCAACTACCTTGTAGTGCCCTTAACTTCTACACAAACTGTCTGTTGAGCATGTCAAAATATTTATATGATTTTTTCCCCTCTGCAGACTCAGAATCATCCCTCACCAATATTGCTACTACCTCTCTTCCAGCTTCATATTAGCTCTCCCTTCACTAAAATTCTGTATCTTGGCATTTTAAATCCCCCTTCATTTTCCTGGTTGTCTCTCTTATTCCAATAATATCTTTCTTATCCTTGAAAACATGTCACTCCAATTCAGCAGTCTTATTACATATGCTCCTAGCATTTGTATAAAAGATATTTAGCTTTTCTCTTTGCCCTCTTTTACTTTTCTCTCTCACTATCTCCTACAATGCTAATCCCTTCTCAACGGGAAATGGTTTTCCTTCAATCCATGTCTTTCTTTTTGTGCACAGTGCCACTAGATCAGCTTGAATCCCCCAAAGAACCATGTAAATTAAAAGAAAGGAAGGGGCCAATGATGGAACCCTGGTGTGCTTCTGAAGCAATTAACTTGGTGTTCAAGAACAAGCCATGTATTAATACAAATTTAACCTCATACAGTGAAAACAGCAGGGAACAAGAATGTGGTCTGTCCCTGAAGGTGTTTCAGGGACTCCAGACAATCTAATGGTGGGCACCTTATAAATAACTATTATGAGGGGGGGGGGGGGAATGCTCCAATGTAAAGTTGCAGCAAATGGGAGGATGATCCAAAACAGCAATCAAGTGTATCATTAATTACCTGGACAAGGGTAATCCTATTGCTGTGAGAAGGTCTAAAATCTGAGTGAAATAGTTCACACATCTCTGATTACCTGACAAACGAGCCAGGAGATGACAGATTAGGGACAAGAAGAGATGACTTTTGAAATGAGTCTACATTTTTATAAAGAATCAGTATGTAATCAACAGAGAGTAAATATTGTTTTTAAACAGAAAATGAGCATCTCCTGAATGAAAGATGACTTATTCCATGTGCTGGGTAAGAAGCAGGAATTCAAAGGGAGCAAATGAAAGCTCCGCTTAATCTCCATATGTAGATCAGATGATTAGGCGGTTATATATTTTGGTGGCAAGGAGAACTGATTCGCCGAGATATGCGAGAAAGAGATGAAGGGGTGATGGATTAATTAGTGGGTAATATGGTAAGGGGGGGCTGGTTGGTTAGTTTTGGAAAGAGACTGGGTTAGGGGATGGTAAGGGTAAAGTGGGTTTGTAGAGATGTGTTCCTGCAGGTGTTAAGGACCTCTATCTTCCCCTGTGAGAGAGGGGTGAGGTGCGGGGGTGTCCCCTGGTGGCAGGAGGGAGCAGTGTGAGTTTGTTTGAGGGTGACCCCTGGTGAGAGCAGGAGGTTGTATGTAGGGATGATACCGGTAGGGGGAGGGGGATGAATTATTGTTGTGACTGAAGGGATGGGCTGTAAAGATAAGGGGTTGTTGTTACTGGGCCCCATGTGGGGTTAAACCCATCTGTATTGAGTTATTGTATTGCACTGTGCTGGGATATTGTATTAGGGTGGGGTGTTTTCTTTTGTTTACTGGGTCCCCTGCGTGGAATTGAAACCCAGCTGTATATGCTTATTGTGTTTTGTTTTTCATTTTTTTGTGAGCTGCCTCGAGTCGCCTGTGGCAAGAGAGCGTGGGGTACAAATAAAAAATGAAATTAAATGAAAAAATGAAATTAGGCCCTTTTCACACAGTCATTCTAACACTGATTAAATGGGTGTTATTTTATTATACATGTTGCAGGGCATTAAGAGCACACATGCAGTCTTGCAACATGTATAATAAAATGTGACACCCATTTTATCAGTGTTAGAGTGTCTGTGTAAAAAGTGCCATAGTATGAAATAAGTTTTAAATTGTTAATTGTATTTAAGTTGCTTTCTACCCTGAAACAGCATTGTAGCAATGAAAAATATTTCTATTACCTGTGCTAGTAATGCCCTATTATCCTATTACAGATGCTTCGGGGGAATAAACAATAAGTCTTCAGAGGAAGGGTAGTATACATTCAAAATTGCAAATACAAATTCTGAAAAACTTTAAATTATTAATGAATAAGCTTTTCTCTTAACCATATAGCCCCATGTTCTTTCTCTGTGCAACTGTATAAGGGAGTGATCCTTGTGCTGCAAATGAGTTCCAAACAATAAAATGTAATAAGAGGATCCTAGTAATCATATCTGAAAATAAGTGGAGAACAATTGCTTTCTCACAGCATAATGACTCTATTTTCCCCAAGTCACAGAGCAAATCAGATCCAAGCTCCAATGATCACTATAGTAACATGAAAACAGACAAGTATTAAGGATTCAACAAGCTGCCTTTTAGAAACTAAAACAGCTACATAAAACAGGCTTGCCAAAATTAATTGAAAAAAAGCTTTGAAAGTACATTTGAGATAATCTCATAACAATGCACAATTTTTCTTTTCCTTTTTCCCCCTATCTAAAATACTCATTTGATTTTTTTTGTCTGAACTGTTTGTAATCATGTAAATTAGACATGAAATGTAGATGTCAAGAAAAGTATTGTTTTTGAAGAAAATAAATCTCTATTCTTTACTAACCAAAGAACACGCAGCAACTTGAAGAAAGGAAGGTGCTAAAAAGCAATACATATATAGTGACTAATTCATAGGACACCCGGGTCAGATCATTCCTTCTGAAGACACAGATCCCTGGCCTTCTATGCCCTCATCGGGGTGGTGGACCTATTACAATGCTCCACTCTCGGAGACTAATGGATCAAATTGGTTTTCAGAACCTACTGACCTTAACGGCTATTCTGTCGATTGCCTGGTTGCTTTGTGGAATGACATCTTGACCAGGACCATCAACATGGTTGCACTCAGATGTCCACTCCTTCCACTGCAGCAGCACAGGTCCTCCTGGTATGAAGGACCTGAGGTGGCAGAAGCAGGAGGGTAGGCAGTTAGAATTCAGGTGGCGCTCAACTCGTGCTGAAGCTGACAGATCGTGGCATATATTGTTTTTAAATTACGATGGCCCTTTTCACACAGACACTCTAACACTGCTAAAATGGGTGTTACATTTTATTATACATGTTGCAGGGCACCACAGACCACATCTGCAGCCCTGCAACATGTATAATAAAATGTAACACCCATTTTAGCAGTGTTAGAGTGTCTGTGTGAAAAGGACCAATGTCGTGGCAGTGAAGAAAGCATTCTTCTCTGCTATCATAGCATTTGCAAAGTTTCATCTGGCAGAGCTGTTCCAGGTGGTAAGGGACCTGATTAATCCAGTCTGCCTCTGCCTGGAAATAGTAATCTAATACCCGCTGTGACATTTTTATTAATTACTTTGCAGACAAAATTGCTCGTATTCACCACGACTTGGATACGGTCATTTCACCTGCAGAATCAGAGTCTGAAGTTATGGACGCTCAGTCTTGTCCTGTTTATTTGAATCAGTTTCAACCAGTATCGCCCACTGATATGGGGCATCCCCCATATTCTTGGGCTGGGGAGGGCAACCAGCTATGAACTAGATCCTTGTCCATCCTGGCTGGTGAAAGCCAGCCAGGAGACACTGGGGCCGGTGCTGGCTGGAGTTAACAGTGCCTCCCTTCGGGAGGAGATGGTGTCGGATGTTCTTAAAACTGCAGTTGTCCGGCCCCTGATTAAGAAGCCATCTTCGGATACTGGCTCCCGGGCCAGCTACCAGCCTGTCTCTAACCTTCCCTTTTTAGGGAAGGTTATTGAACGGGTGGTTGCCTGACAGCTCCAGGCTCATCACGATATCATCGGATTCCTGGACCCATTCTAGTCGGGCTTCTGCCCTGGGTATGGCACAGAGACTGTGCTTTTGGCCTTGGTCAGTGATCTGCACCTGAAGATTGACAGGTGAAATTCTGCCCTATTGATCCTGTTAGATCTTTCTGCAGCTTTTGATACAGTTCATCATTAGGGGTGTGCACACCAGCGCCCCATGTCATTTTTTTGGTTTTTTGTTATAATTTTAATTATTAAAATGTGTCGTTTTCATTTTTGTTAATAATAAAAAGTTGGTTTTTGTTATTATCAGTACTGACTTAAAATGAAGATTTTGTTTCTGGTATTGTTATACACACAATATCTAGTTTTATTTATTACACACACACACACACACACACACACACACACACACACACACACACACACACACAAAGAGAGAATCTAAACTAAACCTAACCTAAGTATAATACAAAATATTCCTATCCTATAATCCTAATATATATAATAAAACAGCCTAGTATCTATCGATCGATTATAACATCTATATCTATATAATATATAGATACTATGCCATTTCTGCTTTCAATGCCTCTCTCTCCTCCACCCTTGACTCCCTTGCCCCCCTCTCCTCCCACCCTGTCTGCTCCCACAACCCCCATCCTTGGCTCACCCCCAGTATCTGCCACCTCCACTCCTGCACCTGTGCTGCTGAATGACTTTGGTGCAAATCCCACTCTCATGCTGACTTCCTTCACTTCAAATTTTGTCTCTTCTGACTTACTTCTGCTATCTCTCCTGCTAGACAGAATTTCTATGCCTCCCACATTGAGTCCTGTTCTCAGGACCCTTGCCAACTGTTCTCCACCTTTGACTCCCTCCTCAAGCCCCCCTGTCCTCCTTCTCCCTTTCTGCTCAGGATCTTGCTTCCTTCTTCACCTCCGAGATAGACAAGATCCACCTCGACATTGCTTCCCACTCCTCTCCTCTTCCTACTCACTCCCCTCTCCCTCCTCCCACTCCTTCTCTCCTGTCCTCCTTCCCTCCCACTTCCCTTGAGGAAACCTCCTCCCTGTTCTCCTCCTCCAACCCTTCCACTTGCCCCCCTGACCCCATCCTCTCCCGCCTCCTGACCTCCATTGTTTCCACTGTCGCCCCTTCCCTCCTGCACATCATCGACCTCTCCCTCTCTACTGGCTCCTACCCATCCACCTTCAAGCACGCCACTGTCTCTCCTATCCTCAATAAAAGTCCACTCTTGACCCCTCTGACCTTTCTAGCTACCGTCCTGTCTCACTCCTTCCTTTTGCTTCCAAGTTTCTTGAACGTTTTGCCTACTCCTGCTGCCTTGACTTCCTCTCCGCCAACTCCTCCCTTGACCCCTTCCACTCTGGCTTTCACTCCCTTCACTCTACTGAAACTGCTCTCGATAAGATCACCAACGATCTTCTTGTGGCTAAATCTAATCACCTCCATTCCATTCTTATCCTCCTTGACCACTCTGCTGCCTTCGATACTGTTGACCACTCACTCTTGCTTGATTCACTTCACTCCCTTGGCTTCCGTGGCTCCATCCTCAACTGGTTCTCCTCCTACCTCTCTGACTGCTCCTTCAACGTGCCTCTTGCCAACTCCACCTCCTCCTCCCTTCCACTCTCGGTTGGTGTTCCCCAAGGCTCTGTCCTTGGCCCTCTCCTCTTCTCTTCTCTATCTATACCCTGTCCCTAGGCAAACTCATTGCCTCCCATGGCTTCCAGTATCACCTCTATGCTGAAAACACTCAACTCTATCTCTCTACTCCCTCTCTCTCTCTCCATCTATTCAAGCTCGCCTCATCAGCTGTCTCTCTGGCTTCTCTACCTGGATGTCTCAACATCAACTCAAACTCAACATGGCTAAAACTGAACTCTTTATCTTCTCCCTTCATCCTTCCTCTCCCTCTTCTCTGTTGATCCTCATTGATGGGGTCACCATCCTTCCTGTCCCCTAAGCCTGTAGCTTAGGCTTCATCTTTGACACACCCATTTCTTTCAAACCCTACATTGACTCTTGCCAAATCCTGTCGCTTCTCCCTCCATAACATTACTAAGATTCGCCCTTTTCTCTCTGTCTCCTCTGCCAAAACCCATGTTCACACCCTGGTCATCTCTCGCCTTGATTACTGTAACATCCTTCTCCCCCGCTCTCAACTCTCTCCTTATCTCCATCCAAAACTCTGCTGCCAGTGTCATCCACCTCACCCGTCACTTCAACCATGTGCAGCCCCTCCTCTCCTCTCTTCACTGGCTCCCCCTTCCTGAATGAATCCTGCACAAGCTCCAAGTCTTCACCTATAAAGCTCTTCACAACCTTACTCCCCCCTACCTCTCTGCGCTAATTTCCCTTCCTACTCCAGTCTGTGAACTCTACTCCTCTTCTGTCCCCTCTCTTACCCTCCCATGCCTCCCCTGCTCCCCTAACCACCTTCGTCCCTTCTCCCTAGCTGCCCCCCATGCCTGGAACTCCCTCCCTGCCCACATCCACCTTGCCCCTTCCCTTCGTACCTTCAAATTCCTCCTCAAGACCTACCTCTTCTGCTCTGCCCTCCCCGGCACCCCTCACCTAACTCCTGCTGATACTCTCCATCCAGTACAATCTGTTACCTGAGGTCTGTGTACTCATATCCTCACCACATGGACCAATCAGCCATCATTCTTGATGTAAACAAGTCAAGCACGTGCACTTGGGATCTCGCATCTTCGTGAATGTTACGCTCCTTGTCTCTCCCTCTGTTCTTCTTCCTTCATCTCCCACCCCCAACCCCAGTCTCTCAGATTATAAGCCCTAGGTCAGGGACCGTGTCTATTCAATTACTTCACCAAAAAATCTTAAACTCTGCAACCAGTGAAGCCAAATTCTGCAAATTCACCACGAGCATTAATATTTGTATAATTAACTTGATTTGCATAACTATGCATACTGGGAAGCAAATTTGCAATAGATTTGACATAGAATCACAACTTTGCTAATCAAACACAACTCAAATCCTCTGGAATTTCAGCACCTCCCTCACGCAAACATAGGGCCTTCAGACCCCACCCACCCACAACTCATCTCCCAGGGGCCTAGTTACCCTCGAGTCATGGTCAGGATTGGCTGATTCTGCAACGATTGGCTGATTCTGCAAAAATCACTGCAAATTGCAGCAACGCAGTCAACTCGGGTCCCTGATATATATTACAGAACCAGAGTCAAGCAGCCCAGCTCTGCAGTATAAAGGGTTGCAATGTCCTCTCCCAGAGCTCCCCTGATTGGTTCTGGAAGGCAGGAGGCATTGAGCAATTACAGGGTGCCATTCAACTGCCTAGGACCTGCTTGCACTGCTTATTGGCCAGTGATTACATCCATCAGCTCCTTCCCCTCCCATCACAGACCTAGCTCAAAAGTTCAACACTGTTTCTGGCTTCGATATGTCTGCTCCCTCCTCCCCTCACCGCATTTCCCTCCACAAAACACCCGCCAGGCTGCTAGGCAATAACAAAATCAATAATGACTTTCATTATTGATTTTGTTAGTTTTTTTGTCATTTTCGTTATTGCAATAACAATGACAAATTTCATTTTCATTACTGATATAATGAAAACAACATCCACACCACTATTCATCATGAGGTATTGCTGACATCACTGTGGAATCTGGCAGGAGTTTATGGGGCCACTCTTGAGTAGTTCTGCTCCTTCCTGTCTGGGAGATCCCAGAGTGGTGATTGGCGATTGCGCCTTGTCTTCTTAGGACCTCCCCTGTGGAGTCCCACCAGGTTCTATTCTGTCTCCCCTCTAGTTCCATGTGTATATGAGGCCTCTAGGCTAGGTCATTCAGAGGTTTGGGGTGAAGTGCCATCAGTAAGCGGATGACATCCAGCTCTACCTCTCTTTTTCATCCAACCCAGGCCCTGCAGTCTTGGTGCTTACCCAATGCCTGGCTGTTGCTGGGGGCTGGATGAGGGTGAACAGATTGAAGATGAATCCAGACAAGACTGAGGTGATGATGGTTGGCTGGTCTTGTGGCCTGGAAGGGATTGGGACTTCTCTTACTGAGAGTCTGGCCCCCTCTGGTCAATCAGGTTCTCAGCCTGGTGCTCCTTGGAGTGCTTTTGACCCTTTGCTGCAACTGGATTTTCAGGTTGCAGTGGTGGCCAGGTGTGAGGAGGCTGCAGCCTTTTCTTTCTGATTCAGATCTGGGCACTGTCATCCATACTTTCATCACCTCAAGGCTAGATTACTGCAACGCACTCTACGTGGTGCTGCCTTTGAAGATTGTTTGGAAGCTGCAGATGGTGCAGAATGCAGAGGCTCACCTCCTTTCAGAGGTGAGGTGTTGTAAGCACATTACACCAGTGCTCTGTAGTCCGCACAGGCTCCCTATAGCTTTCTGGGCACAATTCAAGGTGCTGGTTTTGACCTGTAAAGCCCTAAATGGTCTGGGCCTCACATATTTGAGAGTCCGCTTGTCCTTCCATGTCCCATTGAGACCCCTGCAATCAGCCAGGCACACCTCCTTGTAAAAGTGGTGTGGCTCAGTGTCTGCAAGACTGCAGTGGCTCAGATAAGTGGTAAGTCTTGTTAGGATCAGGGCCCAAAAGTACAGTTCAGATAGGGAATTAGCGTAAAACAGTCTTCATTAAGTGTTCACACGCTCATGACTAGTCGGTTAGCCCCTGGCCCAATACAGTCTTCATACTCAGGATACCAAGCCCCAGTCACTATACTAACACCGGGCATACAACCCCTCTGGGCCCCAGGCTATCTATCTCTAAGCTGAGCCAGGCAACAATCCTCTGGCTCCAGTAAAGTCTCTATACAGTTCCCTATTCAATAACAAACTAACCAAACTCTCTTCCATCAGGTGTACCACTTCCAGGCTTCTGCTTTGTCAGGTCAGGACTCCCAGGCTTCTTAGGCTCTCAGGCAGCTTTCAGCAACAACACTCTTCCATGGGAACTCCTTTCCTTAGTACAACCTTCAGCCCGCTGACCACCATGCAGTAACTCCTTGTAGACTCAGCAGAGAGCTCCTTCTCCTTGTGAGTCCTGAAACAGACTGAGCCTCTTCCTCTGGTTGGCTCGGCTTTATAGTTTAGAGCTGGCTCCTGCCACGTCCACTTCCCAGCTGCTTCCGCTTGAGCACTCTCCTGTACAAATGACACGCTACCTCTTTGCTGGTGCTAGCTGCCTTAAAAAGGTACAACAGCCTCTTTTAGGCTGCACTCTGCCACAGTGGGGAAAACATTTAAATAAATAAATAAATAAATAATATAGTCGATCCATTTCTATCAGGTAGTTTAGATGTACTCTATACCTATACAAGCCAAACTGTGCTAGTAAGACACTGACCTATCATGGAGGTGAAATGGGACTGTACTACCCCCAGAAAACCTTATATGTCAAATCCCTACAACAACATCTCTGAAGGTCTCTCACCCCAGCATGAAACAAGAATATGTGTTGTACTAAACCAGCATCATGGGCTGGAAGAGTGCATGACTCCATCTCTTCACCACCTTCTCTTTACAGTTGCCAACCTTTTCTTTAGGAATGGGTGAACGCGGTTCGGAAGTTCAGAGTTCGACCGGAACTCGGCCTGTTCGGACGACCGAACGTGAACACAAACACAAACAAACGCGAACATACCGAACACCAAACGGCAAAATGGCTGAACAGTTCGGTCAGTTCAGATCACGTTCGGGTGGCAAAAAAGGTTCACTGTAAGGTGACAGGGAGGGGTAGTACTAGTCACGGAGGAGCAGACTTCCAGGCACCAGGGGTGGAGAGGCTTGCAAGAAATGAAACTATCTGCCTCCCCCCTTCCCAACACCTTCCAAGCTAGTCACTGTTCTTGAACAGCAGGCGCTGAGTAGGATTATTAGATTGCTTTAAGTTTCATTTCTGTTTTGTACTGAAATGAAACTTAAACCTTAAACTGAAACCTTGTGTTTGTGATTCCACCCCCCATCCCATATAGAGAGAGAGATAGATATAGAGAGATAGATAGATAGGTTAGGGATAGTAGTTGTAGGAGCTAGCTTAGTGATAGAGATAACGTTAGTGATTTAGTTTTAGTGTTTGTAGGAATAGGCCTGTGTACTTATTAGATAATCCATTTAGTTCATGGCATTTAGAATAGTTAATAGCAGTTAGATTTAGTGTAGATAGATATATATGTAATATTAGATAAAATAAATAAATAAAAAATACATATTAAAAAAAAAAAAAAACATATAAAACCCAATAAAAAACCAAAAAACCATATAAAAAACAAAAAAACGACCCATAACCTTTCCCGAACACGACCAAACAGAATGGCTGAACATAACGGAGAACAGCCGAACAGAACGGGCGAACCTGAACCCAGCCGAACTGAACGGCCGAAACGAACAGACGAAACGAACGCAGACGAACCAAACGGCTGAACCTGAACCGCGATCTGTTTGCCCATCCCTATTTTTCTTTTAAAAAAAATAAATAGCACAGGCTAATTCAGACTTGGAGATTATTAAACCGGAGAGGTGGTTACTGGGAAACTGATGGCTGAGACCTCTTTGAAGTTCCTAGGTTGTGTCTGTTAACTTTAGATCTCTATCAACAGCAGAGAGCATTCTCCTCCAAGGTTCTAGTCTGATTCCGATTGGGTGGCAGGAGTTCAGGCTCAGGAGTTCAGGCTCAGGAGGGGAAATAGAATGGGAGGTTTCTTGAATCCACAGCTCCTTTTCATTCCTCCTGCTTGTAGCTCTCAGAATTAGAGCTGAAAGAGTAATTTGTGAAGATGGTAATATCTGTCAGGTTTGTGGTATCAGAACCACATCAAAATGATGTCATATCATTTTATCTGTATTCCATTATTGTTGTCCCACTTTGACCATTTTCTCACATGCGTTAATACACACTTGTCGGCGCCACAAGAAAGTCTAGGACTCAAAAGATCCACAGTTTCTGTCTCGTGAGAAGGGCCCAAATACGAACCTTTGCCTTAAAACATGTGTATCTGGCAGGGTAGGGAAAAGGTACTCTACTGGACGTGCATGTTTGCAGGTGAAGATCTGCATTTCCGCCCTTCTCACAAGATGGAAGTTGCAGGTCTTTTGAGACCTGGACTTCCTCACAGCACTGACAAGTATGCATTAATGCACATGAGAAAGTGGTCACTGTGTCCTTTACTGCGCTGTCCTTTCTCCAGCTATTTCCCAGTTATTGGCTACTTCCATTGGCTCAATATTCCTTTCTAGTTTACCCCAGGCTCTGGTTTCAAGCTTAATTTTGTCTCCAATTAGATACCTAGTTCAGATCTGAACGATGCAGCTTTGCTATTGCTCAAGGTGTGCCTTGGGACTGCCACTCAAAATAGTTTTCCTATGAGCCCAGGTATGTATAAGGGCTGGTTTCCCATTCAGAAATAAGGGGGTGGGGGAGGAGTAGCAGTAGTATCTCTCAGAACTGCTGGGAACTTTGGCATTGGGTAGTAGTAACATATTTATTTTATTTATTTATTTGATGGATTTGATTTTGTACCCCGCCCCACCTGCAAAGCAGCCCGGGGCGGCTTCCAACAGCAAAATACAATAAAAAACATTTTAAACATTTCATAACAATAATATTAAAATATTAAAACAGGGCTAAATATCATAAATAATATATAATAAATAACATGTCAGGTGGGGGAGCTAAAAAGCCCCTCACCCTACCCGCACACCTTTCCACCCTCCCCAAAGGCCTGGGCAAACAATTGAGCGTGCAATCGTATTTTGTGAGGGTGTTTGGTTCTGGGACACTCTGGACAGATGGCCTGACTCCCACCATACTCTGAGTCCTACATTAAACAATACTTTATCTTCCTTTTTTCTGCAGTTTCCTTTTTTATGACTTGTCCTTTGTTATTTTTATCTTTTAATTTTATCTTGTCAGTTATGCAGTAATATATTTGGCATTTTGGTATTGCTGTTGACAGTTGTGGTAGGCGAATACTGACTGGTTAATTGACAGACTAGCTAGAATTGCAGTTACTTCCCAAAGTTAACAATTTTGCTACCTTGTAGCATGAGGTGTTCCCAGGGGTAAGTCCCTGCAGGATCAGACCCCTGGGCTATCACTTCCGTAGGGAATCACCAACAGGGGTGTGCAATTCATTTTCATTATGATAACAAAAATAAAAATGTTGATTTTCTTTTTTGTTATTGTAATGACGAATACAAAATATAATAATAATGAAAACAAAAACAAAAATGAAGTTTTGTTTTCAAAATAATGGGAAAACACTAAAAACATATTTCCAGCTATAATTTTTTTGTTTCTCATTCAATTCTGATTAAACTTGGAGATATTGTACCCCCAATAGAGGGCATTATGTGTACCAATGTTTGAAAAGATTGTTTAAAAGAAACCAATTTTAGAAGCAATTGAATGTTGTGATTTTAAGAAAAGCTTCATACACATTCCTGGCTAAAAATTCTTTATCTTATGTTCAATTTGCATGACACCTGATAATATTATGTCCCTCCACAGGTTTACCAATCCTGCCAAATTTCAGAAAGATTGGATAAAGTGTCCTGACCTTATAAGCCATTAACTTGAAACTGTATTTCCCACTGTAACATTTTTATATTCCATCCTGTTTACAAAACATTTGGAAGGAATATATCCCACACCTTTCCTGTCATCTCTGCCAAACTACAGGACAATTTGATAAAGGGCCCCAATTTTATAAGCAATTGAAGTTGTCCCCTTGAAGACCATTAGTCAGATAAATAGCAGCATATGCAGTACCAGTCAGAGACAGGCACCTGGCATGGCAGGGGGAGGATGGGAAGCAACCCAACAGACTTACAGATACATTCACTGGCCAATTACTGCATGCTTCCAGCTTTACAGGACCAATCAGTGGTGGCTTCGAGGCAGGCATAGGGGGCAGCCCTGAGGAGGGCATAGAAGGGACATAACTCGGACTTTGGGGATAGCATCCCAGCAATCAGGAGACATGGTTTACACATCCAGGCTGGACAATTATCATCACAATCACATTCTGCAGCACTGTGACAGAGGACATAAGAGAATCTGTATTGCCTCTTTCCTAAACAGATGCTTCTGAGAGAAACTGTGATGTTCACAGCACAGAATAAAGATATTTAGTTGACATTACTGCTGGCCAATTGGCATCACAAACAGATCTTATATAACAATGACATGTAAGAGAATCCCTGGCATAGGCTCATTCTCTGCATATACTTTACTTTATTCTTTATTAGGCACAGGCTCTCGCCATGGCCAACGTATAACCAAACAAATACAAATACAATAGTACTATTAAAACAAAACATACAATCACTAAATCAAAACAAGACAAAACATAACGAAACAATCAAACACAAAAATCTTAATGTTAACTAAATCATAGAATCGCATCTACCATGTCAAATACATAACAACACCATGGACTAATCAAAATTTATTATCAATTACCCTTGTCTATTTTTAGATATATTAGCTGGGCAGAATACAGTTCAGTCAGGATGCCCTAACAGAGCAGGGCAACAACCACAAGGAGTATCGACCTTGACCTCCATCTCTGCATATACTGTACCAGTGTATAAATTCTTTTGATATTTGGCAGAGATAATTCTGAAGGTGTGAGATACAGCCCTGCAAAATTCCATGTACACTGGTTGGACTACAAAGATGTTACAGTCAGACATACATTTATAAGTTAATTGCATATACCACCAGGACCCTTTATCCAATCCTTCTTAAAGTTGGCATATTAAACATGGGAGGGGTATAAATTTGCCAAGTTTCATCCACATTAGATAGGAGACAAAGATGTTACAGCCAGGAATGTATATGTTTGCAAAATAGCATAATTCAACCGCTTATAAAATTGGATTCCTTTATCCAGTCTTTCTGAAACTTGGCACACTTAATGCCTTCCATTGGAGGTATAATCTTTCCAGGTTTCATCCAAAAATAATAAAAAAAACAAAAAGGTAACAGCTGAAAATGTGTTTTCTATTAAAACCAATGGAAAGCAAAAACAAAAATGAAATTTTGATATTTATGAAAACAAAAATGAATGATTTAAATAATGAAAACAAAACAAAAAACAACATGGGTCCCTGGTGCACACCTTTAATCAGAAACTCACTCATCCAGTTTGGGAATTATCTGAGTCTTTTAGTTATACAGAGTTCCTTTGTCTCTGGGTTGCCTGCTCATCCGTCTTACACCCTTCAGACCCAACTTAGTTTCTCCAAAAGATACTTCCACCCTGCTCAGTGGCAACCTGCAAAATCCATTCAAGGCAGGCAACAGTCGTAGCTCACTTCAAGGCTTTCCAGGCAGCAAGCTCCTTCCAGGGCAGAGCCTTCCCCAATATCTGGGTCAACAACTTCTCCTTGAACATCAAGTCTTCAAGACCTTGGAGAGGGTAGGGTGGAAAGGGTTTCTCAGTCCCAGTGTCCAGGCTATCCCTGCAGCCTAGCCTGGTTCAGGACCCTGGAGACAGAGCATAGAGGGCTAGACAGGCAGAGAGTACCTCTCAGGTCTGCTGCCACACCTAGACTGAAGCCTCCTTAGACTTTCCTCTCTTTATATAGGTCCGGGTGGCTAGCCCTTCAGATCTCCAACCCTGAAAGGGCCCTGCACCCTGCCATGCTCCCAACTGCCTTTCACTGGGTTTTCCAGCTGCTTTGGGGCTGACCTTGACAAGCCCCTCTCCAGGTGCTTGCTTGCTGCCTCCCAGCTAGTCTACCCCAAACCCCTCAAGGCTGCTCCCTGCTACATACCCTCCTTCAACTCTACCCAGAATCTGAGGTACCTGTCATTTTTTCCTAAAACAGATTTAGCTACAAACAGCAGAAAGAGAAATAAAGAGGTGGGGGAGGGGGGCTTACTCTCATCCAGGGTCCAACCAAGGAGGTGTTCTTGGGAGGGAAAGTGTAGTGTTTATGAAGGATCCATTCCATGATCCTAACAAGTATACAAGAGTACCCTCTGTTAGTAATACATCCAGATTTGTCCAGCCCAAGTTTCACACTAGAGCAGGAGATAGGGGGCAGTCAGTACATTTACTTAATTTATTTATTTAGACTTCTATCCTGCCTATCCTTTAAGGCAGGCATGATCAACTTGATTCGTCCTGAGGGCCTGAATATTTGGTTCAGGCCCAACACTGGGCCGCTCACGGCCCTCCCCTAATTTGCATGTCCCCACCCCTAATTTGCCTGGCTCCATCCCACATGCACATCCAAACCACATGGCAAGACAAAGCTGGCACCCTCTCCCCAAATACAAAAATGCATATGGCAAAGCAAAGTTGACACCCTCTCCCTGAATACAAAAAATGAATATGGCAAACCAAAGTTGACACCCTCTCCCCCAACATAAAATATGCAGATGGCAAAGCAAAGCTATATGCAAACCAGGGAGAATCCAGTCCATGGCGAACCCAGGACAAATCCATAGCCAGCCCCCCCCTCCTCAGTCATGTTTGCAGAGTTCATAGTGGGCCCTAGTTACCTAGGGCAAGACAAGTGGGAAGAAGGAGCTGGGTCCTGGCACCAGCAGAGGTAGGAGACATCAGGTCGGCAGCAGCAGGACGGAGGGAGCCAGGTTCAGCGGAGCACTTTACAGTTACAAATTTTCAGAAACAGATCCCTCCCCAGTGGGCTTACAATCTAAAATGGACAAGGATGAGGGGAACACACAGGGAAAGGCAGGCACACACTTATTCCTCAGGGGAATGGAGGCTGAGAAATTGTGACTTGCCCAAGGCCAGCCACTGAGCTCATTGGCTAGGATGAGATGTGAACTCTGGTTTCCCAGGTCCAAGTCCTGCACCTTGTCCACTACACCACACTGGTTCTTGTTAAACATTGTCTGTCTTTTAATCCAAGAATGCAGCATATATCACTGATTTCTGAAGATCTACACAAGATTGAAGTCTTGCAGTGGGCTTTGGATGATTCAAGATGGTTGAGTCTGACTTACGTGAGGGGATATTATATGTGTATGTGATCGCATGCAGCAGTGCTTCCACTGCTTAGGCTTTTTATTTAATTTCATTAATTAAATTTATTTATTTATTTATTTAAAACTCTTATACCCAGGGACCCGAGTTGACTGTGTTGCTGCAATTTATGGTTGTGGTTTATGGTTGTTTTAAATTGTTTTTACATTGTTTTAAAGATTGTTGGAAGCCGCCCTGAGCTGCGTGCAGGAGGGGCGGGGTAGAAGTTTTATAAATAAATAAAATAAAATAAATAAATTTGCAGTGATTTTCGCAGAATCAGCCAATCCTGACCATGACCCAAGGGTAAATAGGCCCCTGGGAGATGAGTTGTGGGTGGGTGGGGTCTGAAGGCCCTATGTTTGCGTGAGGGAGGTGCTGAAATTCCAGAGGATTTGAGTTGTGTTTGATTAGCAATGTCGTGATTCTATGTCAAACCTATTGCAAATTTGCTTCCCAGCATGCATAGTTATGCAACTCAGGTTAATTATGCCAATATTAATGCTCACGGTGAATTTGCAGAATTTGGCTTCACTGGTTGCAGAATTTAAGATTTTTGGTGCAGTCAACTCGGGTCCCTGCTTATACCCCACTCTCTCCAACCAAAGGCAGCTCGGGGCTACTTACAACAATAAAAACAAAACAACAATAATAATTCAATTAAAATTCAGTTAAAATATGACAATATAAAATCCCCTCGTTGTCCCATCTCGCCCCTTCATTCCATCTCTCCCTCACCATCCCCTCCACCAAATACATAGCAGAACAGCCAGGTTTCACAAGCACGGTGAAAAGTCAGCAGGTCTGGGGCCAGGCGAGCCTCCTCCTGGAGGGAGTTCCATAACCAAGGTGCAGCCACCAAGAACGCCCTCTCCATAGCGAGTAAGCGAGGCAGTCCCGCAGATAGGTCTGGCCAAGGCCATGTAGGGCCTTAAAGGTGAGAACCAACACCTTGAATCAGGCCCGGAAAAAAATAAGCAGTTAGTGCAGAGAACAAAGCACTGGTATAATGTGCTCCCAGCGAACCAACCCCATAAGGAGCTTGACCACCACATTCTGCACCAGGGCATACCGCAATACTGAGCCTGGGGCCCAACAGGAGGGGATGGCATGCATCTAAACATGTTGTGAGGGCAATGGGTCGGGTATTTTCTGTGGCACCCATGAGCGGCCACCAGGAAGGGAGAACAGCTAAACACCCTGCTTTGTACCGCTCTCACAGGTAACAGCTGAACAACCATCTGTGAAGCAGCCGGTGGAGGTAGGAGACCCAGGCCCACCAGCCAGTGTCCATGGAAGGCTGTGGCTGAGACGGGCTGCAGAGAGCCGAACCCCAGTGGTGCTGTGAGGCGGGGACGTGGGTGGCCCTGGAAGCGATAGACCCACCCCCTGTAAATAGCCCCCAAATAAAAACTCTCATGTACTACTGTTTAGTCATTACAGGGGGGCAAAGGAAGGAGGAATCCATCTGCATGCGGTGGGATCATCTTTTCCCACTGCAGCACCCCAATGCAGCATACCTGGAATAGACCGGCTATGCTGCACAGCCACATGCAACCCTGCCGCCAACGCACGGTAGGAGCTGCAAGGGTCACAAAGGTCATGGAAGTGGCTAATCCATTAGCACTGCGCCCTGCCATCGACTGTCACCAAATGTTGTTACGAAAGTTACTGAGCGATGAATACCAAGGCGGTTAAACTGGGTGGTGAAAGAGCTTTATTGTTCACTGTTACATCAGGTAAGGGCACGGCGGATGGTGGAATGCAAGACCCTAGGGTTGGTTCTCTGCCTGCAGTACAGCTATGCATCTGGTAAGGGCCTGCCTGTTCTCTTCGGAGATCCTCCTGAAGGCCCCACCCTGGACATGCTGGTACAGGGGCATGGAGTTGGGTCTGTGAGTGGGGGACGGGTTTTCCAAGGCAGCCCCATTGGTCTCACATATATTGTGCAGTACACAGGCCTCCAGTACAAGGATGGGGGTGAGCTGCAGGTTGAATTGACTCCTGTTAAGAAGGAGGCACCACCTCATCTTGAGCTGGCTGAACATCCTCTCCACAACACACCTTGCTGATGCTGAAGACCACCTACTTGGGGGGGGGGGGGAGGAACAGGATAGGACTTCATAAGCCAAGGGGTGAGCAAGCAGGTATGTGGAGTCCCCATCACAACCGGAGTAATGGAAACACCCTCACTGATCCTGTACCTGTTGGGTGCTATCTCCCCATCAAACATCCGAGCAAAGAAGGGAGAGGAGTGCAGGATTTAGGCATTGTGAGTCCTCCCAGAGAGGCCCGTGTAAACATCAATGAAGAGGCAGCGGTGATCTACTACTGCCTGGAGGTTCACTGAGAATGTCTGCTTGCAGTTGAGATAGTTCGTCTTGGTATTAGAGGGTCGGAATATGGGGATGTGAGTGCTGCCGATCACCCCTATGCAGTGTGGAAAGCCCATTGCCTTGAACCCCCTGATCACAGCATCCAGGTCTCTCAGCTGGATCATCCACTTCATTAGAAGATCCACAATAAGGTCGCACACATTGTGGAGCACCCTGTTCACGGTTGCAGCCCCCACACCAAACTGCTCACCCATGTTTTGGCACACAGTCATCTCCACATGCATCCCTGGGGGTAGTGGGAATCTCATGTTTGTAACGTTGCGATGGAAGTGGGGGCCGAGATACTCACACAGGCGGGTCAGCAGGGAGCAATTCATCCTAAAGTGATCAGTCCACTCGTCGTCCTTCCAGGTTGACAGCATGTTCTTCCACCAATTATTGGTCTGTGATAGCATCCAGTTCATCCGGCACATTGGTAGGGTCACCCAGCCGCCATAGACATTAACCGGCCACCTGGAGAGGATGAAGCGGATGTGCTGGGGTGCTGCTGTGCCCACCAATGCTTGTCGCCTGGCCTACACCCTGTGCACCCACCTCAAGCTCACCAATTGTCTCAGGTTCACTATCATCTTGTGTCATGCCCTGGTTGTACTAGTGGGGGGACTGGGCAGAGGAGATCGGCCATCTGTTCAAACACCTGGTCCAGGATCCAGAAGCAGGTGCACAGAACTTCTAAATCAGGTGGTGCACCCACTTGGGATGTCAGCATTCGGCATCATGACCCCACCACCGTGTCGGATCACCATGCACCACATACCCCACCCAGTGTCCGGTCCCTGGCCCCCAACCCACCAGTTTACCCTGTGCATGGCTACCCTGTCCCAGCTGGTCACCCTGTGCCATAGGGTGGCACTGTGCCATAGGAGCTGCACTCTCACACCTGTCCACCAACAGTCAATAATCCACTCACACCACTACCTGTTCCCACATGCCCCTACTGTCACACACCTTCAAGCTCACCGCTCTCCCCCTCCCTCTGCTCACTCTTATCACTCTCTGACCACACTCCACTCCACTTCTCCCCACTACCACCTCACACACAACACCACACCGCTCCCACTTATTGCCAGGCAGTCCAGCACTGAGCCTATGCATGTGATTCTGCAGGATGGGTGTGTCTAGCCCACCTGACCGGGGTCACCCTGATCCATTGCATGTTCACGGGTCCACACCTGTATGTCATACTGGCACCGTAGTATAGTTTTGGTGCATGATTGGGATCAATGGTATGGCCCTTAGAGCACTACCCGCAGCACAACCCCCCAGAAGCCGGTTGCCCTACACTAATGAAGGGACGCGTGCTTGGCTACAGTGCCACCCCCCTCAACTGCTGTAGCTTCTGTTGACAGGTGGGCCTCCTGACAGCTGTGCCCTGTGCTGCGGTGCTACCAAGGCATCCCATCCCACAGCCCACAACCCATGTCTAGTCTCCCTGTCTCCTATCAGGCTGGAATGTGTCTGCCCTGTGTGTGGGTTGCAGGTTCCCAGGGCCGCATAGCATATCAGCTCTGCAAGGCCATGCTACGGTTAGCTGTCTCCCTCACCTCCATCCGGGCACATTCCCTTCAGTGCTCTGTTCTATTCGGTTGCTCTCGATCACCCAGACTTTCAGCTGACCATGTCAGGCTGTAGAACTGGTCATGTCATTGCTGGTTGGACCGGGGATGAGTGGCCAGTGTGTGCCACCATGCTCCTGGGAACCCTGTGGCAAAGCAGCGATGTACAGATGCTGGTGAGTGACCCCCTTTCCATTGTTGATGGCTTCAACCTCCTGTCCTGTTACATGTGGCTGTTGGGCCACCCCTTTGGGGGACCAGAATGTCAGCGGCATGCAATGGAACTCAGATTCATGCCCTTCCGCCAACTGCATCCAGCACACCCAAACACTGTTGTTGTGCCTTGGGAAGCACAGGAGCTCGCTGCTGCTCACCAGGTGGCAGGTCATCGCAACTTCGGTTTGGCCCTTCAGGCTGGCAGTCCATGTCACGAGTAGCTACACCGGTGTCCCCTTGCATGCCCATAGATTCAATGAAGTGTCCTCCTGTGTGCAGCTCGTGCATCCTATTGGTCCCTCCACTATGTGGTGCCACCCCCTGGAGTGCGTTGCCATGGGCTCCCCCTATTGGTTCCCCACATCATCCCCTGGCAAGCATGGATGGGCGTCATGAGGCTGTGCTCCTGACCATAGGTTCGGGTGGCTTTTGGGCCACTTTCCTCCTGCAGGGGCACCCCTTATGGTGCGCCCCTTGGGGCGGTGGTTGGGTGGAACTGATGATTGGTTCTGGCATGCTTGGACTGTGGTTTGGTGGTCCCCTCTTCCCCCACCCTGGTTGCTGGCTCCCCATGCCCATCTCTCGCTTCCTTCTCCCTTCTAGCCTCGGTGATCATCTTCCTGACCATCCTGCACCTTGAGGAGATGGCAGGTCAGCTCCAGAGGGTGGCATCAGAGCTCTGGGCAGGGACCTCGGTTTACCAGGAGATACACGAGTTGCCCCATTGTCCATGGCCCCCTTCTCCCCTTTGGTATGGGGATCCATGGTTGCTGTAGTCTGTGGTCTGCTATACTGGTGCCCTCCCTCTCCCTCTCTCCTGTAGTGCGGGTAATGATAAATGAATGGACCAGGGAGAAGGAGAAGGTGGTGCAACTCCTGCTCCATGTGCTGCAGAGGGTGCACCAGCTCAACCACGACCAGATTGTGTATGAAGTCTGCAGTACTTTTGAGGTTATTCAAACAAGGTCCATTGTCATCATATTCATGAGTCTATATGGGGTGGCAAAGAAGGTGGCATTTATACCCCTCCACGATGACAGATTTTCTTATAGCAAAGTTTCTTATAGTTACAGTGGTCTCCCACCTACTAGAATACACTGTTAAATTTTCAAAAAGGAACCTCGAGGCACCTCTTTTTAAAAAGTTTTTCCTTTTTGGTGGTTTATAATGTTAAGTGGTCCTGTTTTAACTTTCTGGCTGTTAGTGCAGCCAGAAAATAACATGTGAATAAATGCTTTCATGTTCTGGGTCTTAAAACTAGACCATAATGGATGCATAGCAAACAAGGAAATTTCATGGGCATAGTCACAGAATGATTACTAAGCAAACATATGTGCATTACCTCCTCAGGGTTTCTTAATGCTTTGGATTCCCAAACCTAGCAGAATTCCTAAGCTCACAAAGCGCTTAACCTTACTTCACTCCATGCACCAGGGGTGTAGGCTTTTCAATTTCCGGACGGGGGGGGCGAGGAATGGAGCCAGTACCAGGGGTGGAGCCAAACACAGGGACGGGGGCCAAACCTTACACCTATGCGACAGTGTTACTCCCCTTCTAGCCAGCCCAGTGGTGACTGGTGAGTTCTAAGGCTGGTGTGGCGGTAGATGGGGCCAACAGTAGGCAGGACCAAGCCAACGGTAGGTGGGGCCAACTGTAGGCTTGTCCAGCCAACGGTAGGTGGGGCCGACTTGACCCCTCCTGAATTTTGATATGAATATGGAATTTCCCCTCCCCATCCCTAAAATTAGAAAGCAGACAATTCGGGATCAGGGACTAGGGGAGGGGGAAATTTCCAGTCTTATCAAGATGGAGGAAGTCAGGAAGCTTTTGCACTAATTTTTCAGTTGGTCCTTGGAATGGAAAAGATTCCCCACCTCTGGTATAGCATTGCCACTTTCAGCATCCTTACTCCTTCCTACAAGCTGAAAGTTCCCATCCCAGTGAACAAGGGGAATAAATACATGGAAAAATCTCGAAGATCTCAAATTCCAAGTAGACTTTGGGGTGGGGTGGGGGGATGGACACACACATTTCAAAGTGACGAACGCTAAAGTGTCTATTTCCTATTTCAAAAATACTAAAACCACACAAGGCTGCATGCAAAATCATCAAAGCAAGTATAACTGTTCTTAATCAACAAAATACTTTGTCACAAAATAAATTCTTTAGGAAATCCTGTCTGTGTCACCAAAATATCAGAACCAACCAATTTAAATGTTCAAAGTTACTTCAACTTTCTGAAGCATCAAATCACACAGAGGGGGACAAAATTCAGAGGGGCTGTTACAAGAAAGCACAACACTATAAGACAATATAAGGTCTCATGGAAAGCAAGTGTTCACACTGCTGCATTTTTCCCCTGCTGCACTCAGTCAACAAATGCACAATATATCCAATCTAATTATCCAAATAAATATCCAGCATTAAGTTCATACAAACACAAAAAAATTAGAAATAAAATAGTGGGAGATGCAAATCATTGCAATAAACCAGTTCATAACTCTGTTTTGCAAATTTGCAAACATTGGCAATAAAGCACTTAGCCCCGAGGAACTACCAGAGTACTGCTGAGCACAGCACACACAGTATTTGGAAGGCTCTGGAATGAAAGCCTGCTTAGCCTAGATAAGGTGTTGGACTTGGGAGGCCAGAGTTCAAATTCCATCTCAGCCATGAACCCACAAAATAGCCATGCAAGCCACTGGCTCTCAGTCTCAGTTTCCACATCTGTAAAATGGGAATAATGACAACCTACTTTGCGGGGCTGTTGTGGGGGTGAAATAGATAAGGAATTACGGTTCTCTGATCACTGGAAGTGGTACAGAATAATAAATAGGATGGGGCTTTTTCCATTTGCTTGTGAACGCCAGACACACATGTGCACATGAAACACATGGGGCCAGGCACATGCATGGAAAGCAGCCTGATGAGCTGGCAGGCTAACTATCCTCCTTTGCAGGATTCTCTCCCTTCAAATTAAAAAGTCAAATTATGCCCATGCACTATGAATACTGTGTGTCTCAGTGACAGAAATAAAAAAAGACTTGCTAAGTATATTTGCATGAACAACGCTGTGGACATACAGAGGAAAAACTGATGAATGACAAGTTAAAATTTGGAAACTAATTTGATCACACAAAGAAAAGAGTAAAATCATTCAGCTGGGCATAAAAATTAAAAAATGGAGAGGTTTCACTGATCAACTTATATTTCAGAAGTTCCCAGTTGAGTTTTAATACCAGCTCAAGAAAGCCTTGCTGTATTGTTACTTACATTGCTACCTTATAAACTCAGAGCTTGTTTCCCTTACAATTTGCTCTCTGGAAATCTCCAGGGCGTATACCAATAGAAGAGAACTCATCTGACTGTATAAACGTATTTTATGTCCTGGCAATCGATAAATAACTGGGAACACATTTATAAGGTGTGCGCATGGGCATACATTCAAGTGATTAATGCCTCTCAAGGTCTACCTGGCCTAACAAAAGCCTGTTCACTTATGCTTCCTTTTTCACTAAGTCTCCAGACATCTAATAATTTCAGATTGGCTATGGAACCCAAAGGACATATTCTTCTGCATAGGCTTTTACGGAATCATAAACTTTTGGTGCAATCTTCATTTGCCAGCTAAACAAGCAAACATAAGTCACCTGCCAAAGTACCAAGATAACTTCAGCGGGTGCCAAACATTCCTTCACAGCAAGAGACGGGTAGGGGTTTTCAGACAGATGGGCTACCCCCAGTGCTGGCCATGCCAGCCTGCTTCACCCCCAGGGGGCTGGTCTGCCTGAAGGCACCCTATCAGATGTGCAGGTGGAGCAGGCTGTGCCACCTCCAGGGCAGTCCTGTTGGAGCAGGCCGGCCTAGGACTGAAGCGGAGAAGTTGTCCGCCTGACGCACAGACCCACCCTGCTGCTCCACTTCCAGCCAACTGTTGCCCTGAGCAATACCATAGAGTTGTGGGTGCCAGCCTAGAGTGCTGGGTGATCGCCTGCGCATCTATGAAGCAAGGGGAGCACTGTGCAGGTGGGCCACAGGCCAGGGAACCCACTCGGTCCATCTGAACCCAACCCAGGTGGGGCTGGATCTGGGGGTACACCCCCAGACCAACTCCAGGGCAGACTGCCTCCATGTCTGTCTGAAAATACCCATTGTTCTACAGCATAAGCATGGTCATTTGGCTGCTGCCATGAATGTAGGAACAGAGAAGGCACTTGGGACATATTTACAAGGGGTCAGACCACGTTTACATCCTATCTGAAGTGACTCTGCTGGGCTCTGGGAGGGTGACACTGGGTGTTTTCAGATGTGATGGCAGTGCAATTTAACCCACTTTATCACATATTAACCCAGGTGTCACCGTCACACTGAAATGCTCCCACAAGATGTTAGCATCGTCTGGATCCCGACCATGGTGGGGGCTAGCCCAGGCTGTGACTAGGGGAAATCCCTGAGTCACAGTCCAAGCTAGCCACCACCAGCGAGATCTGGCCGCCGGACCTGGAGTAAAGTGGGCTTTTACGCCACGTTAGTTCGGTGGACAGGCAGATTTCCAAAAAGAGTGACGGCCCCCACCACTGCCCGGGTAAGTCCATGGCGGCTGTGGGAGCCGTCCCTTCTGTTTTCACCCATTGCCTCTGCAAGTGAGAGTGGATGATGGGCAATGATGCCTCTCACTGTGAACAAGGATTTTGCACCAAAAAGTCTTGGGGAGGCCTGAAGCAAGAGCAGGTGCTCTTGTTCTGTCGGCAAATACCTACCTTTGGGAAGTGAGGAGGAAATCTACTGACATTTTCCATGAATATCCATTATTTCCACCATTTTTGTAATTTCTGGTAGTTTCTGATAACTTCCAGTAAAGGTTACCAGCAATTTTCAGTAATACCGTAAATTACCAAAAATACCAATAATACAGGAAATTACTGAAAATTACCAGAAATTACTGAAAATTACCAGAAATTACTGAATATCATGAAAAATATTGAAAATGCTGGTAGGTTTCCACCTTGTGTGAATCAAGCCAAAAAAACCTGTTTCTGTCAGAAGCAGCACTCACAGAGATTTTTCATTTCAGCTCTAGTCTAGGGTGCTGAAATGTTGTGCAATGTGTGTGTGTGTGTGTGTGTGTGTGTGTGTGTGTGTGTAATGCCTTGCACAAGTGGTGAATGAAGACTGCACCCACTGGTCACAATCCAGTTTCAGGTGGTGTCGCCCTCAGATGCAGGGGATGCTCTTGGGACTGTTCGAGCCACCTATTGTGAACTAGATCCATGCCCATCCTGGCTGGTTAAGGCTAGCCAGGAGACAATGGGGCCAATGCTGGAGGGGATAGTCAAAGCCTCCCTTGGGGAGGGTGGGGTGCCAGGCTGTCTCAAGGAGGTGGTGGTGCAGCCCCTGCACAAGAAACCATCTTTGGACATTGACGTCCCTGCCAGTTATCGGCCAGTCTCTAACCTTTGCTTTTTATTATTAATTTTGTATTAATTATATTATTATTATTATAAGCATTTATATAGCACCAGTGATGTACCTGGTGCTTTACAAAAAACAAGATAGACACGGTCCCTGCCTGGGAGCTTACAATCTAGGGAAGGTTATTGAACGGTGGGTGACTCAGCAGCTTCAGGGGCATTTGGAGCGGGTTAATTTTCTTGATCCCTCGCAGTCAGGCTTTCGTCCGGGTTATGGCATGGAGACTGCGTTTGTGGCCTTGGCTGACACCCTCTCCCATGAGTTGGATCACGGTCGTTCAACCCTGTTGATCCTGTTAGATCTCTCGGCTGCATTTGAAACCGTTGATCATGAGTTGTTGGTGATTCAGCTGCGGGACTGGACAGAGATTGGTGGGACTGTTCTTGAATGGTTCCGCTCTTTCCTGGCCGGGAGAACCCAACATGTGGTGCCGGGGGAGTTTTCATCTTCCCCCCAGGGCCTCACGTGTGGAGTACCGCAGGGTTCCATCTTATCCCCTCCCTTGTTCAATGTGTACATGCAGCCTCTGGGCGAGGTTGTTAGGGAGTATAGAGTGAGAAGACATCAATATGCTGATGACACCCAGCTATCTATCTCATTTTCCTCCGACTCAGGCCCAGCAGTCTTGGTGCTTACCCGGTGTTTGTCCACTGTTGGGGACTGGATGAGGGTGAGCCGCCTGAAATTAAATCCTGACAAGACGGAGGTTATGGTTGTGGGGAGGGCCGAGGGAGTTGTGGTTCCCATCATTGATGGGGTCCGCCCTGCCCTGGTTTCCCAGATCCAGAGTCTGGGGGTGCTCCTGGACCCGCAGCTCCGCCTGGATGCCCAGGTGGCGACTGTGGCAAAAGGAGCATTTTGCCAGTTATATCTAGTGCATCGGCTTAGGTCATATGTCTCGGACTCTGATCTATCCACAGTCATCCATGCTTTTATTACCTTGAGACTGGATTACTGCAACGTGCTCTATGTGGGGCTACTCTTGGTGCTGGTTTGGAAGCTGCAGCTGGTGCAGAATGCAGCGGCCAGTCTCTTGACGGGGACAGGCCGACATGAGCATATTACACCAGTGCTTCACTCTCTGCACTGGCTGCTAGTAGCTTTCCGGGCCCAATTCAAGGTGTTGGTGTTGACACTTAAAGCCCTGAACAACTTAGGCCCCACCTATTGCAGGACCGCCTCACCCTCCGGGTCCTGGAATAACCCCTGGGGTCGACTGGGGGCACCCTCCTTGAGGTCCCCCGGGTTTCCCAGCTATCCACTATGAAGAGGGCGTTCTCCATGGCTGTGCTGTGGCTGTGGGACTCCCTCCCATCAGAGATCCAATTGGCTGCTGGCCTCCCCTCTTTCCGCAGACAATGTAAGACCTGGCTGTTCCTCCAGGCCTTTCCGGAGGGAGATGGGGTGGGTGGGTTGGATTAGGGTAGGGGGATTTATATTGTTTTTTTTAATTGTAATTATTATTGTTTATTTTAATGTTTTAAAATGTTTTTTAAATGTTGTGAGCCACCCCAAGATGCCTGAGGCAGAAGGGGGCAGCATATCAATTTTAAGATAGATAAATAAATAAAAATCATAAACTATTTTCATGTTCCTCCAGAGAAATTCCATGTTGCTTACAGGTAGCACACATCATAGCTGTATTTTATTCCATAGTATTATTGTAGAGTTATTATTATTATTATTATAAACATTTATATAGTGTCAGCCATGTGCCTGGCGCTGTACAGAAGATAGAAATAGACGCGGTCCCTGCCTGTGGCTTACAATCTAAAAGACAAGGAGGGGGAGGCAGGGAGAGGGGACAGTGGGAGAGACACAGGAGAAGACAAACAAACATTCAGGCGGATGTGAAATCTCAGGTGCATGTGCTTGGCTTGGTTACAATCAGGTTGGTTGCAGCAGTCTGCAGAGGAGGGCAGACAGTAAGTATATGGGGATGACTAGCAGACATTAGGAAAGGCGGCGACATTAGGAAAAAGTGGGTCTTGAGGAGGGAGTTGAAGGAGTGGAGGGAGGGGGCAAGGCGGATGTGGGTAGGGAGGGAGTTCCAGGCATGGGGGGCAGC